>JABUQX010067246.1:10000-36138 GCA_015478945.1 Trachelipus rathkii | reverse complement strand
AAAGCAGAAAACAAAATATTTTGAATCAGCACTCAAGCCACACTCAGAACATTTAAAGAATTTTAGTTTTGATGCGTAAGCAATGTGTAAATCTCAGCTTCCTATTCTTATGATTACACTCATAAGCCACACTCAGAACATTTTAAATATTATATTATTGTCATTGCGTAAGCATGTGTAATCTTAAGCTTCCTTTCTTATTACACTCATAGCCACTCACTCAGTACATTAAAAAATTTATATTATTGATTTGAATGTTGAAATACATTTAAAATTTCCTATCAAACTTTACATCATAAGCTACACTACAGAACATTTAAATTAATTTTAATTAGATGCGTAAGCATGTGCTGGCTTTAGGTATCCTTTTCTCGATTTTACCATAGACCATCACTCACAAACATTTAAAACAATTTTATATTTTGGCGTAAGCATGTGTAATCTCAAGCTCCTTTTATGATTACACTCAATAGTCGCACTCAGAACATTTAAACTCATTTTATTTTGATGCGTAAGCAGCTCCTTTTTTAAGTTCCCTTTCTGATTACACTCATAGCCCACACTCAGCACATTTAAATTAATTTCATATTGCTGTGAGTTTAAACAGATGAGGCGTAAGTTTGATTACGATTGCTTCATAATTACAAATGGGCACAACTCTAACTTCTTTTATGCAAAATTCAGATGGACTTTTCAACTCTTCGATTACTTTTAAATTTAAATTACAATATTTGCAACAGAGGTTTTCACAATAATTTTTTCGTAATTCTTACAAAATACATCAGTTTGAGGTAATTTTTTGAAAGTCCTTTTCACTTTGGAACCATTTTCTTCTTGACCAGCATCACTAATGAGGGTTGACAGAACAAATATAAAAATTAAAAAATTTTATGCAATGAGAAAAAAGAAAAATCAATATATTTCCAAAAACCTTCTTAAAATAATTTTTTGTTTTTTCAAGTTGAATAAATTCCTAACCATTCCAAGAGATTGAATACAAAAAAATTTGAGTGTGAACAAAGAACAAAAATTTGGTCCAACATTTTATTCACTTAAATTATAGTATATTTAGAATCATAACAAAATTTTATGGAAAATTGCAAAAAGCAAGCACGCACGCACGCACGCACATAGACACACATTTTACCTCCCACCACTTCCTTAATCTTTCTGTTTTTGTTCAGAGACAAGGCAAAATCAAAACTTTACCATTTCTAAATAACATCAACTCAGCATCTCTCGCTCTGGGTCTCAACCATTATACTTTCTGACATTTCATTACAATTTCAGCCGGAAAATACAAGGTCGCTACGCGATCACGACGTTCCGAGCATGGCATAAGTCCTAGGTATAAATAAATGTAGTGGTTACCAACCCAAATGCCACTGTTCCCTTTAGTATATCCAGAACCGACACGCAGGAACATACGCTTTTGAAACACCTTTTCCTCTACCCCAAACTACGGATTATTATGAAAAAGGGCATAAGTAGTCTTGATAATAGTTGACTTTATGGTCATGTGTAACATAAGGAAATTAGTTCCATGATGATGAGCAAGGGATTGTACTCGTCTCTCTCTTCTCTCTCTCCTCTCTCTCTCTCTCTCTCTCTCTTCTCCTCAACAGTTTTGGTTATTTATTACTATTTTTATTATGATTATTATTATTATTTTTTTTGAGTGGATCTACAGGGACCTCCACAGGCTACAGGGAAATGCGGTCTATAACGTGCGTAAGTAAATTAACGAGATAGGTAAATCTCCCCCTAACAGACGAAAATATGAACAGATCTGAGGCATGTTCAGTTCCCCAATAGGAAGGCTCCAAGGAAACAAGAATCACTACGAAAAATGAAAGATTTGGATTGAAGATGTCGGCCTGACAGAGGTATAGATTTAAATTATTTTCACTCTAGTTGAGTCACATCAAAAAGGAAGAAAGGTAGCTCTAAGGGTATCGAGAGTGGCCTTGTAACCCACAAAGATGAACGACTGTAAGAAAATTGGATGAGCAAAATGGGCAGGTCGGGTGATTCCCCTGCGTCATAAGAAATCCATGAGTGAGATTGGTATGACCCAGGCACAATCGAGCCAGGAACCACTTCCAGGAGGCGACTCCTTCTACTAGATGAAGATTCACCGTCCAAAGACGGGTTTTGCTTGTTCCCGTAAGCATTGCGCCACGAGCACCTCCGCCACATAGTTGGGCAGCCAGAGGGAAAACCCCGACGTATTATTGTAAATGGAGAAATCTATCGCAGGTAAATAAGCCCAGGCGTACAGGAGGAGGAAGGATTGGGAACTCGACACCCCGTGCGAATCCGAGACTGTTTGGACGTCCTACCTATCGCGTACGCTCATTCAGGAACCACCCTACATGCGGAGTGAACCCCACAGACTACAATGATGTGTCTTCCTGCACAGAGGCAACAAGCAGAGGCCAAAGGGCTTCGAGGTGATTGGTCAAGCAAAGGCTGGGAGAACGTTTTTTCTACCAATCGGTAAAGCATGTATAGTTTTACCCTCACGGGGGATGGTACTGATTCTGCTTCACCGCCATGGGACACCCCTATACTTCAGCCGAAAAAAACAGACGACTACGGTTGAAGGGTGTGGATACAGTGATGTCCAGCAACCACAGCGAAGCCCCACACCCTTCCCATTCGGTGTACACCGGCTGTATAGATCGCTATGTGACCTCCACATTGAACAGAACAGAAATAACATTAACTACCACCGGTTAAGGGGATTGGATTCCTCGTTGCTAGAGAGCAGGAGGCGGTAAAACGCACTTTGAAATCCAAGAGGTGGAAATCTAGTGCAATGACCGCTCGCTGAGAGAATGCGAGGAAGCGAAGATGGAAGTAACAACCCCAACAAAAATGGTCAATAAGAAGGGTTGTGAAGGATACATTTCTAATTCAGGGTTCACACTAAAAATTTTGAATTTGATTTCCGACTTTCACTGACCAAATCTGCAAATTTCCTCTGACCAGTGTGTTCGTTATTTTGATGTATAAAATACTCTTTATTAATTTATTGCTCAGGCAATCGTTACTACAGTTCATACTCATTAAATTATTTGACAATACTTACTTTAGCATATTGTTCTCCCTCCATGGAATGATATTTAAAAAAATATTTTTCTTTTTAGTAAATAAAGTTTGAGTCGTAGTCATGGCGATCCAAAGCACTCCTTTTGGTTATTTTTATACAAAAAAGAAAACAGTTATTATTACAAAAGAAAATAAATTAAAAGCTGACATTAATAGCCTAGGTGATAACGTCATCTGTAATCACAAAAGTTCTTAATGGGGAGATTTTAGATATACTTTTTCTTCTCAAGCTTTTGATTTTGAATTTTATAGCGCCGTTCTTTGTTAAAGCCTTCAGTTCTTAAACATCTTTCTTCTCTTCAAGTTTAATTGATCCTGTATGGATAATATTTCTTTTTTCAACCCTTTTTTATTCTCTTCCTTTTTCTTCCTGTTTTTGAACTCTTGAATGATGTTCTTCATAATCATTCTATGTGGCAAGCTAGCTTCGCATACATAGTTGTTCCACACATTTACTTGTGATATGGTAGTGTCTCTCGTTAACAGACCATTTCATGAGGATCTATAAGTGCCTGGACTTGTCACTGTTCTTTTAGACAGGACACACTCTCCACCTCTGTGACTTCCTCCGTCAGATACACATACACTTGACAACATGTGCCGAGTGTCCATAACCCGTCCCTCCACTGTTCCCTCTACTCTCGTATGCCGAAACATATATTCACCAGGTCCCATCAACATACTCTCCTGAATCCGAGACTCATAATCGAACATTGTTCTCAGTTTGCTAAGCAGCGTACAATATACTCATTCTCAGTGCATAGCGGTCTACGTGACTCCATCTATCTCTCCTAAAAGTATGTGAATTTTAAGCTTCCTCGAAAGCGGTAAGTTTCTATTGAGCTCTTCACTGCAGCTAGCAGAAGCTCTCTTATTACGTCTTTACACAAATCATATATCGATTTCCTGTACATTTGGATGCATATAACATGCTCTTCTCTAGGCAATAAACTCAAACTCTATGTCTCCTCCAATCCTCTGTTTTCTGGCTGTAATGTGACTCACACGTCCATATACTAGGATCCATGATGGAGAGCCATTGGAACGGCTTGTACTCAGGAGGATATCTTTCTAATATCTTTTCTGTCATTTTGAGTTAGCCACAGATCGGCATTCAATTTTGTCATGATAATCTAATGCCAAAAAGCTTAGTGATGGTATTTGTAGCCAGGCATTTTACATGGACTTTAGAAATTCTTCCATAATATTAAGTACGAGGCATTTTGAAAATCTGTGAACAGAAATGAAACAAGGTTCAGTTTGACGGTCCAACCACTGGTCGTTAAGGTTAAGTTTTTTTTTTTTATGTGGAAGTCATTTTATAAAAAAATAATAAATACCTTCACCTGCACAAAAATCAAAAAACCATTTCATTTTGATTACCTTAAAAAAGAAAAATAAAAAATCTCAAAAAGGTAAGACATATAAGAAAATGCTTAAAATGTGTATAAATTGCATGATTTAAAAGTCGAATAAGAGTCATACCAGTCTAAAACCACATCCATTACCATCAACCTTCATCGGAAGGGAATGAACTTGGAACACTTCTACGAACCAGTAATAGGCGAAGATAGTCCAAGGTAATACGTGAACTAAAAGAATAGATAAGAAAAACAGGATAGCTTCAGCTTTCATTCTTCATCTTTTTCTTATTCTACCTTCCTTTTCTTATTCTATCTTCTACATACAGATGTTCTATGCTTCCAATAAGTAAGGAACAAAAAAAAAATGAAGATCAAAAAAAATATTGTTATACATGGTCCATGGCATCATTCATTCATATGTTGGACAATTTAGGGAATTTCCCTGACCTTATGCATTGACTTTCTTTTGGGAGATTTTTCTCGATGACTATTCGAGCATATTTTAAATTCCGTTTCCCTACTTTCCCTGACCAATATTTTTTTGTTCCCTGACTTTCCCTGACTCTTTCCAGAAAGTGTGAACCCTGCTATTATAGACACCACTAGGCATATGAGGTAGGAATCAGAATACGGATGAACAAGTGAGCACATGGGCTGCTCCCTCTGTAGGGATAGGTTCATCACCACCTTTTGCCTCCGCCTCCAGGAGCTTTCCCCTTTAGGGGAGGAATGAAATCGCGAGTCCCGTGGCGTATTCGTGCCAGACCTTCGGTCTGAATGGGTTCAAGAAGACGAGGGTAGGACCGGAAGGTCTCTGAACCCAACTTTATGGCACAACCATAGTTCTGGTTTAGCCCTACCAAGCTTGATGTAAAGGTGGGAGCATGGTCTTTTCTGCCCAGTCACCCTCCATGTCTGGACGGTGACAGTTACCCGTAAGATTCCGGAAATTGCCGGGCAACTAAGCTTGAACGGAGCAGTAAATGGTGAGAGACGTACGTGAGTTCTCATCAAGTAGCCTAGACCCTGATACCCTCACGTCTAGTTTCACACACGGAATAGGAGGGCATAAAGGGGTAACATAGGGAAGGCGATTGTATGCGACCTCTATGCGACGAACTTGATTTTTTCGAAAAGCTACCGGCTGTAGTGTTTTCGATGTGGAGAATGTAAATCGACGCGCAGAACATTTTCAAAATAAGCCGAAGTTCATTTTGCACGATAAATGAAGAAGTATATTTTGAACCTTTTCTGAGCGCGACCTTTCTTGAGCTCAAATTTTACCTTCGCCTTGATCCCTTTTGAGGGCCGCCGAATAATTATGTTACCAGCCCCACTACCCTGTGGTGTGACCTTTACCTTTTTTGGGCTTGACCTCTTTTTGATGCCCAAATTTTTACTGACCTTTGACTTTTTGGGCCTTAACCTTTTTGGGACTTTACCGTTTTTTCGCCAAACCCTTCGTTCTTGTTCCATGGTCATTTTTTGGCACCACAACGGGTATTTTTCAGGCAAACCTCTAATTTATTTTGTTGAGAACCCCTAATTTTTCTTGAGAACCCTAACGTTTTTGAGAAACTCCACTAACTTTTCTCTGGAGAAACCCTAATTTTTGGCAACCCAATATGTTTTCGGCAACCCTGATTTTGGGCAACCTTCGAAGAAAGGGTTGCGCCAAACGGTTGGGTTGCATAGCAACCGTTGTACGTACGTCCCCTCCTCCTAATTTTTCGACCATGGGTCAATTTTCGCCACCCGGTTAATTTTTGATCTTCTCTCCTTAGCCTATTTTTCTCTTCCTTACCTATTGTTGTCTCTTCCCGCTTGTCCAAAAGCTTGACAGATTACCAGGGTCAATTTTGGACTCCACTCGGCTATTTTTTGGTCACTTCGATGGTCAAATTGACCCACAAGAATTAGGTATTGTCATCTCCTTGTATGGGGCTTAGCCCTTTGTGCATGGTCTGAATAACACTTGTTACCATAGATATTTCGGCTTGACCTTGCCAGATTCCATGGGTCATTTTTTTTGGCCAGCTAATTTATTTACCCACGTGCGTGGACCCACCCACATGTCACAAATATTTCGTTCCTACTGAACGGCATAGGTGGATCTTATCCTAACCTTTGACGAACCTACACCACACACACACAGCCCACACACACACACACAACACACACCCACTATACACTTAGCACTTATTTAAACAATTACACAGGTATTGACACGTTATACACACTTCAATGGACCTTTACATTTACCCATAGCTACTTATCATTACACTTTATATTAACACGCTACAAACACTACTGCCACAACCTCCTTTGATACCGTTCCCATGGGTCCCAATTTTCTGACCCTCTGCTGCTAATTTTTGTCCCTCCTTTAGGGCCTTAGCCAACTTTTTTGATTGTACTGTTCTTAACCTTGTCTTGACCATGATTATTAGCTCGCCTACTATGACCTTTGCCATTATACCATGCGTGTCAATTTTGACCACGCTAATTTAAAAAAATTTATATATGATGGTTTTCACCAATTTTGCTAAGATGTATTTTGCCATTGTTCTAGACCAATATTTTGCAAGCTTTTCTATAGTGATTGCCGGCAACCCTCCAAGTCATAGTGCCTATGAGTGCCAAGTAGTGCCAGCATAGTGCCAAGTAGAGGCACATAGTGCCAAGTGTCTTCACATATCCAGTTGCCAGAGTGGTGCCCTCCTTTTTTTCAAAGCCTTTTCTAGGCCTCCCCCGAGCCCCTAGAATAGCCCTAATATGCGTGTCTACCCCTAGGTAATAACGGTATGAGGAATCGATTGGTGATATTTACAACTCTGCTAGGGAAATGCTTTCCTACTATGAGTTTATGATTTTGTATAACACTTTAATAAGTCACTTTCACACATCGCCATAGACACTTACAACTACCCATATACTTACACTTACACTCACATGCACTAGCGTACAACTTCTACACTGACACTCACACCCTCGAAAGCTCAATTTGTATGCCGCAATCCTTTTGATGGCCTCAATCTTGATGTAAAGTACATTCTTTTGATACCACCTATATTGATGCTCCGGTTAGAGTTTACAGCACCGCTTGCCCAGCCCCCTCTAGATCAAAGACGTTCAGCAACAACGGTAAAGCTGCGCCGGTGAAATCCATCGTGTCAGTACCGTGCAAATCAAAAAATATATATACTATAAGTCATGCATTTTTATTATAATGATTAAAGCAAAATATATTTATTTAAAAAACATTTTTCCGACGAACCCTATAAAAACTGTAACTCTTACAGAACCCTATTAGCATGACATTAGTTTTACTTAATACTTTGTAAATTTGTATTAAAATTTTTAAAAATTGTAGTAAAAACAAAATAAGTGTCTCCTGCTGAATATATAAACATTTTATTGACTAGCATACTGACGAAATTTATTAAAAACTATTACATTACAATGAACCTTTAAGAGGCGAGTAAATCAGTAATCAATCCATTAGGTGTAAACCTACACCAAGAGGCCGTTAGGTATGCTTTCTGTTTTTAACTGCTTTTACTGCTTTAACTCATTTCGTTTTACTGCTTTAACATCAAGTTTTACTGTTTTTTCAACTTATATGTTTTACCTGCTTTAACTCACATATTCTTTAACATTTACAAGCCCTTAAGCAGTAAAATCAGTAAATCATACCCCAGGTGTTACCTTAACACTTAGGGGATTAGCGTATGCTTTGTTTACTCTTGTATGCTCTAACACGATTTTCGATTGCCGAAACCCATGTTTCTTAGTCTTTAAGACTGTATGTTTTTACTGCTTTACTCATGTTTTACGGCTTTAAACTCATTATGTTTACCTGCTTTTAACTCCATATTCATTAACGAATTAATACCTTAAAGCGAAGTAAATCAGTAAATTCAATAGAGTGTGACTAACCACCAAGGGGGGGGGATTAGTTTGCTTTTGTTTACTCCCTAGGGTTTTTAACTCAAGTGTTTACTTGCTTTAAACTTTCTGCTTTACTGCTTCTACTTTCTGCTTTACTGCTTTAATTTCTGCTTTACTGTTTTTAACTCTCTTGTTTACTGCTTTAACTCATATATTTTTAAACATTTATGTTTTTATTATGTTTAATCACTTTTTATTTTATTATTATTTTTTATGTATTTTTGATATTATTCTTTATTATTTTATTCTTTTATTTTATTATTTGTGATTATATTTTTGTTGTTATTTACTTCATGCCTATTGTTATTATTATAGAACCACACATACACACACACCCACACACCAGCACACACCACACACATACACTTTACACTTATACACACAGTCACTATGCCACTTACACACAATTACTATGACACTTACATTTTACCATAGACACTTACATTACACTTTTACACATGCGGTCACACACACACTTAACACATTCACTAGTATTGATATCTTATACACACATGTCACTATGCACTACTTTGTCCATAGACCTACCATTTACACCTTACACTCACGCACAGATGCTACTTACACTTCACACAGATTTACTTAGCACTCACACAGATTTACTTACACTCACACACAGATTTACTTACACACCACAGATTTACTTACCACTTGCACACAGATTTACACACACACACACAACACACATACACACGCACACTCACTTACACAATATAAACGTATAATTTATTAAAACATTTTATGTTTTTAAAAACACCCGTTGACATTTATACTACCTCATTCACTACATATAACTAAAATTATCTTTCATACAAGTTTTCCTTAAAACATTCTATAATAAATCATCATTTATCTTTGAACAAGAATTATTATTGAACTGTTAATACTTTTGTTTATAAATTTATAAACTATCAAGGGTTTAACAAAACTTTTACTAAGATTTAATGAATTTATTATAAAAACATATATTTTACGTACCTTAAAGCAATTAAATCAAGTAATCAGTAAGGACAGCCCCTAGCACCCCTCTACATCAAGCTATTTGCCACGTTTTGTTCTATTGACTTTACATCATCTTACATCAACTTTAACCATGTAATAAGTATAAAAAATACAACAACAAAATAATTTCTTCTCTGCTACATAACATGTTATTTATTAAAAATCATTCTAAGTTTTTATTTAAAATAACAAGTTATTCACTTACATTTATATATTCACTCGATGTTATGTTAACAAAATATTTCAAAGTTTTTAAAAATTCGGTTTTTCTTATTATCTATTCATTATTATTCTTATTACTTACTATGTATACATTAACAAATTCCATGACGAGACAAACACAACAACCGCATCGCTACAGAATTGACTCATCTCAGCTGTGACTGTGTCTGAAAGATCAATCTATTTATGGTCTAAATTTAGGATAACTTCATTTTGTAAAGCCCGGGTGATTTAAGCCCTGAATTCCCAGGTCCAAATATATTTCAAACTGGAGCTTTTCTGTTAAAACTTGGCATGCCAATAGAATCTAGTAGGCTAACATTATTAGGCCCTGAATCTAGGATCAAGCCCTTTTTGTAGTACCGTACAGTTAATTCTCTACTACATCTTCAATTCCCATTATATTATGTACAGAGTCATCTTTTTTATATTTGAATAATACGTTATTGGGGAAAAAAGCTGGAACTTTAAGGACCTTTAAGCACAGGTCAAAAAGGAAATGTTTTCCTTACTTGTGATTGGTTCGAGTAGTTTTCCCCTAGTTCATAAGCCCTCGGTATGTATGATTGGTCGAGGACTTATTTTATCGTCTTTGAAAATTAACTTTGTTTCCTTTAAACTTGGATTGGCAGGTGTGTGTTTTTATTATCTTTTAGACCCAAACTCATTTAATATCATCAGCATTTTAGCTGTAAGCGGGCAATTAAGTCTCAAGTTATTAAAAGTGTTTTATTTTACTAAGTGATATTATCATATTTATCTATACAAATACTGACATTGGAGAATAATTATTAATTTCACAATTTAGAATAGATAATAATTTAATTTCCTCTCATAAGCTAAAACCAGCTCAGCAATGAGTTCCCACCCGCAAAGCAGCCCAACCCTCGCACCCGCTGCGTGCGTCCGCCGCGTCCCCGCCCGCCGCGTACCCGCTCGCCGCCGCGTGCGCCCCGAGGCGCAATATTTCCCCGCTTCCCGGCCCGCCGGTGCGCCCCGCAGGCGCAGATTATTCCCGCGCGACATTATCTATTTTAGAACACGCATACACACACCCACACGCACACCATACACACACACACACACACCACACCCAACCCACACACCCACACACATACACATTACACACACCGCACACTCATTTACACAATATAACGCTATTACTTTATTAAACACCATTTTATTTTTATTTTTTATTAGTACATTTTTTTATTTACTTCATGCCGATTGTTATTATTATTTAGAAACACACATACACAAACCACGCACACAATACACACACACACACAACTTCCACTCACATGCATGCCCTTATAACGATAATTTAATTTCATGTAAAAACATTTTTATTTTTATTTTTGTATTTATTAATACTTAGTGTTATTTAACTTCATAGCCTATGTTATTATTATTTAGAACCACATGCACTCACACACCCATCACCCAACACACACACCACACACACACACACTCACACGCGCACTCACTTATAGACGTATCATTTATTTAAAAAACATTTTATTTTATTTGATTACATATACTTAGTGTTACTTTACTTCATGCCTTCGTTAGATGTAATTATATATTTTTCAGAACACACACTCGAACATATAGACCAGCCAATACAACCCACACCAGCAACTACGCACCCACACTACTCGATATTTTGATCCCTCAACTTTGATTCCTCAGTTTTGATTGCCTCAACTTTGATGTCTCAGTGTTGATGCCTCAACTTTGATTGCCTCAAAGCTTTTGATGCCTTTCAACTTTGTACCTCAGCTTTGACTGGCCTCAGCTTTGATACCTCAACTTTAATCAACTTAGCCTTTGGTACCTCTGCTTTAGTGGTTCATCTTTGATCTCATCTTGATGGCGTCATCTTTGATAACACTACCATATATTTGATGATTCATTATAAGCAAGTTACTACAAAACTTTTAGACACTTTACATTTACACTTATACACACACACACATACACAATATACACTTACTGTCTACACATATACGCACAAACACATAGACACTTACACCATCACCACTTCAGCCACTCACCCATCACACCACCAAAATATACGTATCATTACCGTTAACGTATACTATGCAATATATACTGTATCTATATAATATATATATATTCATATTAATATATATAATATATTATATATTTAAGCTACAGAAAAGCTTTAATTCGCATGGAAATATTGCGCCTGCGGGCGCACGCGGCGGGCTGGAACGCGGGAAATTATTGCGCCTGCGGGCGCACCCGGCGGGGCGGGGACGCGGCGGACGCACCAGCGGTGTGCAGGGTTGGCTGCCTTATGCGGGTGGGCTCATGTGCTGAGCCTGGTGTTTTAGCTTAATGAAACTAGTTGAATTAATTCATTATTCATTTCTAGTTGAAATTAAGAATTATTCCTCAATGTAAGTATTTATTATAAATATGATATACACTTAGTATAAAATAAAACACAAGCAAGATCCAGATAACTTGTGCACCGGTTAACAGCTAAAATGACTATGATGTTAAAATGAGTTTTGGGTCTAAAAGATAATAAAACCTCACCACCTGCTCAAATACAAGTTTAAAGAACAAAGTTAATTTTCAAAAGACGATACAATAATTCATCGGACCAATTCACATACGAGGGTCATATAGAGATAAGGGAATCTAACCCCGACCAATCACAAGTAAGGCAAAACGTATGCTTTTACGCCTTAATAAAGGATCTTTACCGATCCAGCATGTTTTCCAGTTTGAAATATATTTATTAAAAATAAATAATAACAATGATTCTATTGTCCTAACGGGAATTCACCTTTGCACCTGTGTATTAGGCTTAAATCAGCATGGGAAACAAAAAAGGCTTATCCTAAATTTAGGCTCAAAATTTAGGCCTAACATAGTTATTTCACCACATTTACAGAAAAAGGTCAGTTTGAAAGATATTTTGACCTGGGAATTAGGCTTAAATCGCCCCCGGGTTACAAAAAGATTTATCCTAAATTTAGACCTAAAAGTACGTTATTTCCAACAATTTTACCCAGAGAGACGAGTCCCAGTTTCGCGACTGTAAAGGAGTAGCGGATTGTGTGTTTGTGATGGATTTTAATGTACATAGATAATAATAATAATACATAAAGACTCAAACCCATCCCGATCTCATATATTTAAACAAATTTCTGATAATATTTTTAGTTAACTATTTCCCCGAGTGAAGAATTAATATAAAGTAATGTGATTAATAATTAGATGTTATTTTATAAATTAAAATTAGAATGTTAAATCTTATATTATTATGTTAGCCCAGAGAAAAGGAAACTTATTTTTATAGTTATTTTATATTATATTTACCATGGTTTACAAGATTGATATTGTAAGCAAAGTAAGTCCCAATAGGAACCAAAAACGATCTGTTTCGTGCCCTAGCTTGATTTTAGAAGAAGGTGCCGGGGCGCGCCTGTGTATCTTTACCTGATTCTCTACTGCACTCACTCTAGCTGGCCCCCTTCCTAACCGCTACCCCGCTACAACTATAATTTGTAGTTCATAATAAATAAATTTCCATAAAATTTTAGATGTTATTTTTTTACATACTTGCTATAGTTATAAAATTTTTATAACAATAAAAACTGTAACATATAAACTCCATTAATAATAAATTCTTTAGCGTCCAAGATAATGAATTTGTATTTATTATAGAAGTTTAGAAACTTTGAAAAATAAGTTTTCAGTTTTCTTATTATATGTTTTCGTATCTTGGTGCGTCTTATGATGATAAGTAATATAAATGTAATCCGTGTTTAATTAAAACCATAAAATGTTTAATAAAAATTATACTTTTATGTGTAAGATGAGTAGATAAGACTTAACGCTGACGCTAGTACCAGAACGTGTCAGAACAATAAAATAACACCATATATAAATCGCCATCACCAACTGCTTTTCGCTACTGTAGTGTGTGCCTGTAAAATCCTGTGGTGAATGTAACCTAAAATCCGTGTGTATCTCTGTAGTCAATATATTTCCTGGTTTGTCGTGAAGTGTAAAATGTAAATCTGTTGGTGTCTGCAAGTTGTAAACAGTAAATCCCATGAATTAATTAATATTTAAATATGTGTAGTGTAAAAGTATCTGTGGTTTGATGAGTAAGTGTAAAATTACAGTGTCACCTTATGGTAATACCAATGTAAAGTGTAAATAGTGATATATGTGTTGTAAAAGGTATCCATGTGAATGTGTTAGTGTGGTTGCTCGTGACCGCCATGTGTAAGTTGTAAATGTAAAAATGTCTATGGTAAAAATGTAAGTTATGTCATACTTTGATGTGTATTGTGTATAAGTTGTCCCATTTTAAGGAAAAAGGTGGTAAAAGCTGTAAGTGTGTAAATGGTGTGAATTTTGTGGATTATTATGTATTATTAATAATATTTGTGTTAAATTTGTGGATTTGATTATTATTACTGTGTTATTATTAATTTGATTATTATTAAATTATTATATATTTACTATTAATATATAATTTATCATATTTATCCGAATTATGGAATTAGCTTTAACCAAACCTCCTGCTCAATTAATATAAAGAGTTACTTGTGTCTACGAACCCTCACCTACTCTGAGTCCGCGGCAACATCACCCGGTTATCTTCCCAGTAGTTGTAATGTGGTGGAGTTGCGCTGTGGTGTACGATGGTATGTGTGTATAACGTATATTATTTCTAAAATAATATAATAACAACAATTAGAGCATGATAAAGTATAATAACCCACCTTAAGGGGTATTAAAAATCAAATAAAAAATAAAATAATAAAAATAATACAATAATAATAAAAAATAAATAAAAAAAGGATAATAATAAAAAATAAAAAGTATTAAACCAAAATAAAAACATAATGGTTAAAGTTGTTTTAAATAAAATATATGGAGTTTAATACGCCCTAGCTAGTAAAGCCCAAGTAAGTTTTTATGGACATAATAATTTAAAATACCAAGAGGTAGAGAGATATAGGGTCCCAAGAGCAGCAAGTCCCTTGTTAACCGCAGCGCTAGTCCTAGGATTAAAATTCTCAGTTCTTATATAACTATGTCCCGCCCGAAAGTTAAAGCAGTAAACAGATCTAACGAATGCTTACCCAGCAGTAAACTGGTGTTAAAGCCCCGAATATGGGGACCTCCTTATCTCTCCCCCTCTTTCCTACCAAACACACAAACTGTTCTATCCCCTCTCCTTATGGTCGTCTCCTCACGGTACAAACCAATAGTCCCTTCCTATGAGTTACTGATTTATGCTTTAAGGTAATGTGTAAATGTCATTTGCTGAATATGGTTGAGGTAAGATGCCGCTCAGCGTCATTTTAAGTTATTACTCTGTTTATCAAGTATATTGCAAAAATGATTCGTTATCTTAAGTCTAAAAGCTTAAGATAAAGCTTAAGAGATTAAGACGCGTTCGATTAATCAATGAGTTATATCTAATGAGTTAAAACTTAGTTAAAACATGAGTTATAAAGCAGTAAAAGTCAGCATAAAAAAATATAAATTATGCCATTAACTTATAAATGAATGTTCGCATAATAATGCCTGGTACGCAGGCACACAACTTTATATTCATCTGTTACTATATATAGAGATTATATATATTTTGTTTTTCACCACAATAAAAAATAAGAAAAATTCTCGAATAAAACAATGTTATAAGTGTTTAACAAAAACTCCCTTAGTAAATAATTAATAAAGATTATAGAGTTAATGAGCCTCCTCTCATTAGATAAAATAACATTAGAGTATTTATAAGACAAGTTTAAGTACATGAGATAAAAATTAAAAAGAGGACATACTAAAGTCCCTCACATTACTCTATTGGTGTGATAGGTTTTTACCTTATTTCTGATTACTTGTTTTTTCCTTAAAAGGATGTTAAATAGTTAAAAATAGTTCTGTCAATATTAAAATTTATCAGTCCCAAGTTAATTCATAGATAGTACAAAATATAAATACTAAATGATTAGTTATAAATAATCCAAGAAGTGCTCTCGCACTTTTGATATCGCCCTACAGTTAACACTTGAGAAAAGAGTAACATATTATATGTAGAACTCTCATATTAATCAATATGAGTCTTAAAGTAGATTAACTTCCTCTCATAAGTTTTAGTTATATTCCCGCGAAAATGTTTTATTAAGTAAAAAAATGCTAAGCGATGAAAATAAATTCCTATGCATGACTTATATGAGTCGATATTTTTTCCATTCGACGCGGCGGGATCGCACACTTCACTGTAGCGGTGACCCATGCCACATATATATTGCTGAGGGCCGCACATATGATCAGTAGGAGCATAGACAATAGCCTGAGAGCCTTACAATATATACTAATAGGATTGCATCCATCACATAAATATGACAGCTCATTCAATAGTGGACTTCAAACTCCAAATATATATATAATGCCATATTTCAAAAAAAGATAGCTTAAGTAAACTATGGCAATAACCACGTCGACGTCTCTCAATCTTGCGCCTGGTGTGAGTAGATCCAAGAGTGTAAATGAAATATGTTTATTCCTATCCTGTGAACAATTTGAACGGAAAGCATTATTAATTTAAAACCAGATTAAATCTTAGATTAAACATTAACAAACCTCTCTTAAGAATATCACTACAAGTAATATCATTGCAGCTCTTTATTATAAACGCCATGATAGTAAATTTAATCTCAAGCTAGTGTAAGATCTATATAATTGACATTAAACGGTGATATCATATGGCCGAGATATATATAAGTGCTTATAAGTGTTATAAAAATACCTAACTCATAGTAGAAAGATATGTGTGTCACTATAAAATGATATACCTCACAATTCTTCTCCTTTCCATTACCGTAGGCCTCGGAGCGCAATCTAGGTTCCTTATTCTAGCTTGCGCGGGGCCTTAACTGAGGAGGCTAAGTAAAAAGGCGTGAAAAAAGTGGCCATAGGCCTCACTTAATGTCGGGTACTCTGCCGGAGCTATGCTTGAGCACTCACTTAGGTACACTCATATGAGCACTAGCCTTTATGGTCAGACCTCCAATTGGCAAACAACATCAGTACTTAACATTATGGAAGCTTCATACCCTATGCCACTCATATAAATCTTAAATTTAAATTATTGTATTTATATATATTAAAACTAAACAATATAACTAGTAAACAATCAACTATAAATAACTTTTATATTCAGAGGTGATTGGTACACCCAATCAACATCTATTATATAGAGCGTTGTGAGTCCAATAAAAATTGACCCCCATAAATGTTGATATTTAAGAAATTATGGCCCAAGGTTCCAATAAGGTAAATTAAAATTCAATGTGTTCATAACCATTGAATATTTAAGAACTATTATATCTCAATATATATAAATAGAAAGCCCTAAAGGGCCCATTAGGAAAAATATAATACGTGAAACAAAAAAATTAACAGTTAGATCTTGAGAGTAATAGATAAAGAAATAAGTAGGATATAATTGAGACTATTACCACGTTTTCATATATTTCCTTCGTCTCAATATTGATTGTTATATGATTACCAACGTGTAAAGCGATATGTGTATAGTTCATATCATGTAAGGTAATACGTTATCGTTTATACATAATATATGTAAAAATGAATGGGTCTGTATAAATGTAATAACTAATTTTACATCAATTAAAGTGTAGTGGTAGATGACGTTTGAGATTTAGTGTTATATGTCAGTGAGTGTGTGGCTTGTTGTGATGTGAGTGAGGTGTGTGAGTGTGAGTAGATGCGATCATGAATTTATTAATAAGTTGATGTGTTGTGATGAGTGTGTGAGCATTTTAAGATGTGTAGTGTGTGACTGTTGGTGTTTGTGAGTAAGAGATAGTGTGAAGATGTAAAAAACATTTCAATTTACTTAAAAAATATTTTCCAAGTAGCGTGAAATTTTTGCGTTGTTTGTGGTGTGGTGTGCTGTGTGAAGAAGATGATGTGTTATGTGTGTGGTGTGTTGCTAGGTGTGTTATGTGGTAGTTGTGGTTTGAATCCGGTTATAGGATAATCCGGTTCCGTTATCGATTCCGGATCCAACTCTGGGTTCGATTGTGATACTGATTCCGGTTCCGATTCTGGATCTTACTCTGTGTTCAGTTGTAATTCCGACTCCAGGTTCCTTCGATTGTTCTGTAGATGTGCGTGTGATCTTTTCTGGTTGCGAGGTTCATGTTTGGATTTGCCGGATTTTCGCCTGAATTGGGTTCCAGAACTGATCTCTGTGGGTGACTGTCTGTGTGGAATTCTTGGTTCTGAGGTTTGTGTGTCGATGTGAGTATATGTTTCCAAGCTTCTGTGTGTGTTGTGTAGTGTTGTGTGTGTGTTGTGTGTATGTGTGTGTCTGTGAGAGGGGTTCGGCTTGCGGATTACCCGATATTCCTCCCGGTAGGTTCCATATCTGACTGTGTGTCGCGGATGCTCGTGTTGTGTTGGAAAATGTGGAGTGGTGTGTGTGTGTGGTGGCTTGTTGTGACTTTCGCTAGTTGTGTGTATTGTGCTGTGTCCAATGTCTTGGGTTCGGTTTTGCCTTTTTGTGCTGAGTGTGCCGTGATTCCCGGTTCCATATCTGACTCTGGTGTTACGCGTATGTGCGTTGTGGCTGTTGTTGTAGTGTGTTTGGTGCTCATGTTTTGTGTGGTTGGTGTGGTGTAGTGGTTCGGTTTGCAGATTCCGAAATTCCACGTCCATATCTGACTCTGGGATCCGATTCCTGTTTAGGTTGTCCAATTCTGAATGCGCTTCGGTTGCGGATCTCGATTCCTGTCGTGATGTGTGTGTGTGTGTTGTGTGTGTGTGTGTGTGGGGTGTGTGTGGGGTTCCATACTGGACTCTCGGGACCGATTTCCTGTTTAGGTTCCAATTGGAGTTCGTTTCATGTGTGTAGTGATTCCCTGAGTTCCATAAGGTTCTTCTGTGTGTGTGTAATATACTTAGTGTGATGCTTCAACGTTGAGGAGTGGATACCCCCCGTATTCCTCAGATTTAGGCGTGTCTCCAGATATATCTTGGAAGCAGCCATAAGTGTGCTCGTTAGGATTCCGATTCCAGTGTAGGTAATCCACATAATCTGACGTCGTAAAGGGATCCAATGATTTCAAGCTGTTTAGCGTGTGGCCCTCACAATATCTGTGACCCCATGGAATAGGTTCGGTTGCTGATTACTGCTCTCCATAGTGGTATACAGCTCTCATCCGACTCATCTGATAGTCCCGATTCCAGCTCTCTAGGTGTCCTATTACATGACGAATGCTATCGGTGGACTACAAGACCCCCTCTCCTCGCAGACCCATATATGTCGCATCTCACTTTTAGCCCTCGCGTTATTGTTAACTCTCAGGAATATGAGCGCCATAGGGTACCAAGCATATCACTCAACTCTTCACGGTTACCACTATGGTGAGCTCTCGAGAAAATTTGACCCATAGAGGTCCTGGTCTCTCTCAATTACATTAACGGACTATTCAATACGCTGAGGGGGATTACGGACAAAAGGTTGCAGATTCCAAGGACATCTTACCAAGGAATAGCTAAGCCCTCCTCTAAATGAAATTCAAAAAAGTTCACACGGGACGTAGGTCCCACAACTTTGTGACCCATGGTCGAGTATATTAGTCAGGTGGGGGTACCGTGTTTTATAACACGGTATGCTTGCACGGGCATCCGGTATTTTTTGCGAAGTGCATCAACCCTCTCTCGACAGTGGTCTGGCCAAAAAATCAGGGTTGTCCGAAAAAAAATTGGGGTTGACCAAAAAATTAGGGGTGCCAAAAAATTCTAGGGTTGCCAAAGAATTAGGGTTCTCAAAAAATATTAGGGGTATTCTCAAAAAAATATATCTGGTGTCGCCGAAAATCCGTGGGGACTCCAAAAATTGTTCCATGGACGGAAGGTTTGGTCGAAAAAAAGGGAGGTCAGTCCCAAGCAAATGGTAGTAGAAGTCTCCAAACAGAAGTCAGAGGTTCTACTGGATGGGGTAAAATATAATTGGGCTCATAAAAAAGAGTTCATAGCCAAAAAACGGTTTATAAGGTCAAAAAGTCAAGGGCCTCATGTGTAAAAATTGGGTACCTCATAAAAAGGTCCAATCTTGGAAGGTAAAACTTCAGGTTTAAGGTGTCAAGGTCTAATTCGTGCAAACATGAGCTCTCTCCATACATACTCACCATGGAGGAAACCTATCACGATGCGAGCTAGGAGTTGATTGTGCACATACAATGCGAGTAAAAGTTTGCTTCCAGTGTTAGTACTCGGGTCTACCAATCAATAATAGTGAATGGAGAAGCGCAGTCCAGGTAGGGAGGAAAACGGACTACTCCATTGAAAATCTATTGCTAAAATGACATACAACGTCCTCAGTACTACATGCCATGCGGTTCCCTCTTCGTCAGTGGACAAAATGTTCGACAGTCTGATTGATGTGCTACCTGGAAATAACCACTTAACGATCCGTCCTCTTAAATAATACATTGAAGGGAAGAGGCAGCGGGAAGTTGCCCTACCTATTATGCCCAAGGAATGAAGGCACACTCAGCAAAACCCCCATATTGCCACGTGCTATATCATTTACGACTTTAACCCGAGATCAAATAGCATAACGGTCAAAAGCTCAATTTTGCTTGTGAGCAAATGCCTCACTAAAAGGTCGTGCACTAAACTAAGGAGAGAATTGTGCGCAGTAGAGCGATAGTTAAAGATGTGGACATAAAGACCCAGAATTGAGGTCAGTAAAAAATGCATGAGTTGTCTCCAAAAGATCTGAGTTGCGAGATCATAATGACTGAGGACGCTACCCAATTCTTCAATGATAAGCTTATGTATGATGTTTGAAGGTCCAATTAGAAATTAGTGACTGATGCTTTATTTTCGGAAAAACAATAGTGTATCTCTGTACCAGGTTTGAGGTTACATTAGCGGACTAATTAATGCCAGGGATAACCCAACGACCCGGAAAACCTCCCGCTCCTACCCAATTCTTATTATATAAGCTGTAGAAGGGTAATGGCTTAGTGGCACAGCAAGGATGAGCATGCCGGATCTGGAGGAAATGCCGTTAGGGCCGGGCTCTCATCCATCATTACATAGTTTTGGCCCCTTGGAACTGAAAACTCTGTTCTGCTGTGAATATATCTAGTAATCTTAAAGGTAGTTCTCCATGGCGGAACAGAAAAAGTCTGGTAGTCATCCATACCGGACAGGGCGGTCAACATTGAAAAGGTTTCAGATATAACACGGGAACTCGACTGAAGCATAGGACTCGAAGTGTGATTAAATCCAACTTATCCGCCACGACCCAGGGATGCAGAGAGACACAATCAAGAGGCTTAATGCGGATCCGTAAGCAATGAATAATTCGGTGGATCTGACGTTATTGGTGTTTTCGTTAATACTCGCTACATTTTTAATGAGTACCGTATTATAACAGGCGTAGAAGAATGAAAGGTGGAAGCAAAGTCGGGAAAATAGTTTCCGACGGTACGCTCATATCTAATCCCAGGATTCGGGACTGCGGTTTAAAATCCATCAAAGAACATCGTCATAAAAACATTTGTTGTTTCACTCGTGCGATCGGCTGTACCGCCGTTCACGACGTTGCCGAGCCATGGCAGGTCCACCATCAAGTTGTCACGATTTTCAGGGTCCCCACTAATCCAGAAATGGGTATATGGACCGTTGCCACCCTGGAGGATTAACTATTCCTGGAAGATGTGTATGAAGCTAATCACGCCGGCGACGGAAACGGGTAGTTGCAAAAAGATGATGATAAGTGGTCATTATGAAATTTTGAAGGCCAGTCACGCTCTGACCTGTCGTAGGGCCAGCCAGAATTACCGTTGCTGGAGCTCTTTTACGGAAACTTGGGCTGAGCCGTGAATGATGTTTCAATGCATGTTAGGTAGTTGAATCTCATATACAAACAGTAGGAAAGCCGACGCACCATCCCAACAGATGATCATAAAGACGAGACGATGGAAGCACAGTCGATGGACATCAAACACAGGAAAGTTACAAGTGCCTGTATCAAAAGTTCAAAGTGTTGAAGGCCGTGTGGAGACATCCCAAAAGATATCCTCCAAAAACTCCTAATATTTCCAATGATTCAGCATTAGGGTTAACGTAACAAGAGTCTCCCCCACAAAGGGCAGCCGGAGGTTTAAAGTCTCATCCGAGGACTATCATACGCGGCGGGAGATTTTGAAAAAATCGACAAGGTCTTTCCTGGTTATATTTTACAGCTGGCATGCAGGTTCATTTATCTGATCAGCTGTAAGCGGTGTTTCCTAAAAGATGTGGGATACGCAGCCCAAACGATATGAAGGGAGTGTGAGAGAGTGGTTGAGTAGGGGAACATGTGCAATAAGTGAAATGGGACAGAACATCGTGAAGCTAGGATCGTGCATTTCGACTCCACCGTCTGTCTCGATTTGGCTTCTAACTAATCAGAGAAAAATAAGGGGGTATTGTCCACTGTACCTTTGAAGGGTGAGAGCAATAATAAGTCTATCAGGTTGCGAGAGTTGTATAGTATAGTAGGTAAACAAACGAGCTGAAATGAGCGATAAAGTTATCTCCCTAAGCTTTTTCGGTATTAATTAGCAAATCAATATCCGTACGACAGTTCCATTGGTGGTAAATACTTGCCATAAAACATAGTTGGTATATATTCTATCAACTGTTCAAGACTTCAAACAAAGTCTCAACTAGTGCTAAGTTCCACTCGAAAGTTTTTGTGGAGATTTTGACAGTTTTCTCAGAGGATAAAGTCTGATGGTTCCGTGAGCCGTCTGACCCGTCGGATGACTCACTGACCGGAACGTCAAATCCCAGGGGGAAGAGGATAAGATCTCAACGCAAGGTTAAGGGATATGTTTGGAACCTCTCTGTGAGCATGTACAAGGAGCTCTCACAACATGGGGTCGAGAGGAGGTTTCTCATGAATGTAAAGAGGCTCTAGTCAACACTCTCCAACCAAATTGCTAGCCATTTTTCCCAAGCTGCGCACCTCTTGCCAGCTAGTGATAAGGGGGCTTGCGTTCCTCCAGGAGGTGCTCCAACACAAAGGGCTGGGTGGGTATATGGAATAAGAAAGATAAGGTAGGAATAGGTTGGTTCGGTGGGAGTTGATATTAGGAGAACATTGGAAGGAAAGTGCTCTGGCTTGTAGGTATGTTCTAGTCAAATGCTCTGGAGCTTATTCAGCTACCGATAGTGTCGTGTAGATGCTTTCCAGAGGGGGGATTTGGGGTGGTCTCACAAGGGGTTTCCCCGTATCTGATAACGCCGTGTTCGCGAAATTTCAATAGTGAGGGTGATGAGGAAAGAGAAGCAGGGGGGAATCCTCCATCCTCCCGTGTTCCCACGACAAAGCAAGCAACTTTCACACAACATTTGATAATCAAAGCGCCATCGTCTAATCCTGGAGGAAAAGACCGTCTCGAGTTCCGCCATTTAGGTTCTCATGCGTGAACATCCTTTAATCTGACCATCCCTCATTGAACATGGACCCCAAGTATTCTAGCTAAAAGAGGAATTCCTATGGAACGAGAGAAATTGAGTCCGAAAAGATCACTATACATAGGACATTACACTTGAAAAAGTCTTATCAAATTGCATTGAATATTGTTGGAAGCGATAAGTAAATTACTATATTACTGTGGTATATAGAGCTGCACGTACTAACGTTAATGAATATCTATTCAGAAAGAGTGGCAGTATAAATCAGGAAGTTGAACTACCTCTTCCATGATATGTTCACACTGATTCAGTAGTTGTACAGCGGCGGCGAGCCGATTTTATTTGGCAGGACAGGAGACAAGGTCATCCCAGTGCAAATTAATACAGTGTTTCCAAATTGATGGTAAATATATTGCATAACTCATAAGTAAACTGAAAAACTGAATGTTTATTTGGCCTAGGGCGAAGATTCTACCCTTGGAGAATTTCACTGTTCGCTACCCTATTTAGAGAGATCCATTATTATGTTCTAATATTTTTTTTTTTCTAAGCAATTTTCTTCACACAGTTGGGAAAGCTAAGCTGCGATGTGCCCATCAATGGACGTTTTATGCCATCAGAAATTCAGAAGACGAAGACATAAGGTCAGGCCAAAATTAGATACCTGACTTGGGTATAGCTAGCTGTGACCCTCTAAAATGTGAAATGGAAAACATAGAAGATGGAATTTGTAATGTTGCCGGCGAATAAGAAACGTACGAGTGGTCGTGACGGACCATTAGTTAGAGCAGGTTGGATGACAATTTGATAATATATAGAGCCAACAATGGAAATGTACAGGTCAGATCATTCCGTTACAAATCCGGCTAAGGAAAGTATACTGAAATAAGTTCGAACGCGAAAAATGTAGGACATACCAAGTTCACGGCACAAAGCCATACCGGAGGATGACTGGAGCAATGTTTAGAGAAGAAACCATCAGAATGGTCAGTTGACAAGTGACCACTAGCATAAGCAATAGAGGAAGGATGAGCCAGCTTCCCCTTTGAACGGCGTGATAAGGACCTACTCGCAGTCAATACTATATGAAGGGCGCCGAATGCTCGAAGGATTTCCTCTCCCAGGCAAAGAGGGAAAAGTGCATGGACAGAGGTGGACTGGGCTGACCTTGTGCTAGTCTAGAGGGACAACCTAAGAGTAAAGAAAGAACATGGGATTGATGTTCTTTCGAAGTCTGGGTGAAGAGAAGAACTTCACCACGCTGGAACAATATATAGTTCTGATGGGTGTAACGACAAATATTCTCCTGGAATGTGACAATTCATTATCTAGGCACTTATGAACATCCTTCATCGGGTAAAGGACTATCTAAGTCGCACCATGTGAATGTTAAACAAAGTTTTTCACTTTGGCTGTGGAGGAATGGGCACAGAGAGGTAAATGTATCAGTACGAGGATTACTGTCGCGATTGAGGGGTTCTCCTCCACGTGAAGGAATCGTAAAACATCGATAGTTGATGGCAAGTATCGTGATGGCTGTAAATAGAGTGTAGAATTGTCCAATAGAAGCATCGGAACAGAACTCCGGCGCTTTATGGAGATATAGTGTTCGTGAACATCGTCAATTTTATGAAATGACAAGAATACTTCCCCAGATGTGCTTGTAACGAACCGAAGATGGAACTCCGTTCCTCAGTTGGGCGCATCTGGCGGCTCAGTTGGTTAGAAGAGCAGTCTCCATAAAGACAATCACGAAAGGATGAGTTAGGTCTTACAGAAAGTCATTGAGAGACGAGGTGAGTCTCGAATGGAAATAAAAATATAAAGTAGTGGTTAAGAAGGAAGACTCTTTGGACCCCTGGATGGCTGGGTTCTGAAAAAGCGATCGTTCTGTAGTTTTGGTTTATTCTGCGCGGTTTATTGAATGGGACGGTGCATGAACGCTAAGTGGGCTCTTAGGATAGCTTGATCGTAAGTTTTGAGAGATTTGGGGTACTCGTTGAGAAAGCCATAATACCGCCTCAGCTATCGTCTAGACAGTACGGCTGTTTCACTTGAAATGGTGCCCAGTAATTGTTAGGGAATTCTTTGGCTTTGACGTGTGGTTGAGTTAATAGTTCATATAGTACCAAATCATTTCATCATAAACAGGGCCATCAAAAGCCCTATTCTTCGCTGCTCTGAAAACTGCCAGAGAGGTCGGCTCGGGGACTGGGGGGCGGAGAGGGTCCGGACAGAACGGACAAGATGGTAAATGCAGCCTTTCTTGAAAACGCAATCCTTTTATATATTTTCCCCATAAAAAATACACCTATAAAACATCTGCTCCACAATAAATAAACAGAAATGATGAATATAAATATATATCCCGGGATCGTAACCGCGATATATACATGAGTGTTTAAACAGCTAGCGACACCACAAGGCCCAGTGTCATTAATACCTCCCTCCTAGAATTCCCCACTACGATAGTGAGTGGGACCATGGGTGTGGCCTCGGAAAAGCGCCCGGAACTCCGCGTCCAGTCCCAAAGATGTAAAATAATAGACGTGCACCACACGGATAAGACGCGAAGCTCAAGATTATGCGCCCAAGTGCAGGACAGTCTCCTCAGTGGTTAGGAAAGATTCGGGTCCAAAACAATAGGCGGCCCGGAGAAAGGCGAGAATAACCGCTTTTTGAAATGTACCCTCAAACCAACGAGATAAAGGAGGGCAAGGATGGGCATATATGACCTTCAAAAGAGACAACAGCTCGGTAAGGCCACCAGGAAACTGGAGGAGATTGGGGGCGGCCACTCAGAGAAGAAGGTCAAGGAATAACGTAGGGTAGTACGTACAGAAATCGGAGGAGAATGGATATAAACTGGGGAGGAGACGCTTAAGATGAACGAAACATTAAATATAGAAGAATATATAATAATATTAAGAAAATAAGGACCACAAAAATTTTTTTAAA
>JABUQX010067245.1:0-24157 GCA_015478945.1 Trachelipus rathkii | reverse complement strand
TTTGTTGAAGAAGGATATTAAAAATATATAATATATCTATATATTATAATCTATATATATATATAATATATATATAATATATATAATATATATATATATATATATATATTATAATATATATACATATATATATATATATATATATATATATATATATATCTATTATCTGTTTTCATGACACTAAAGTTATTATTTATTATTATTATTATTATATATTATTATTATTCTTATTATTATTATTATTATTATTATTATATTATATTATTATTATTATTATTATTATTATTATTATTATTATTATTATTAATTAATTGTAATCTTTTTTATTACTATCATTATGATGATTCTCTCTCTCCTATCTCTTCTCTCTTCTCTCTCTGGGCTCTCCTCTCTCTCCTGTCTCTCTCTTCCTGTCTCTCTCTCTCTGTATCTTGTCTATCTCTCTGTCTCTCTCTGTTCTCTCTCTCTCTGTCTCTCTCTCTCGTCTCTCTCTCTCTCTCTCTCTGCTCTCTAACTCTCTCTCGTCTCTCTCGTCTCTCTCTCTCTCTCTCTCTCTCTTCTTTCTTCTTCTTTCTCTCTCTTTCTCTCTCGCTTTCTCTCTCTGTTTTCCTCTCTTTCTCTCTCCTTTCTCCTCTCTTCTCCTTTCATCGTCTCTCTCTCTCTCGTTCGCTCTCTCTCTCTCCGGTGCGTCTCTCCTCTCTCTCTCATCGTCGTCTCTTTCTCTCTTCTGTCTCTCTCTCTCTCGAATAAGTCTATCTATTTATTTATCAAACTATCTTATTATCTATTATCTATCTATTCTATTATCAATCTATCTATCTATTAATCTATCTAACTATCCTATCTATTCTATTTATCTATTTATCTTATTTACTTTCTTACTAGCTTTTTCTAATCTATCTATCTATCTATCTATCTATCTATCTAGTTAATATCTCTAATCTATAACTATTATCCTATCTATGTCAACTTCATCTAACTATCTCTTCTATCCGTATTCTATCTCTAACTATCGTACTCTAATCTAAGCTTCTATCTATATATATATGCATCTAACTAGTTATCGACATAACCTATCTTAGTTTATTCATCTAATTTTAATTATCATTAAAATTAGCGAGCAATGAGTTGTGATGAATCCATAAAGGTTTGAAAACCTCGCTTATCTTTTTGTTAAAATAACGGCACCCTTGATAATATTGAATGTACCACTTTGGGGGCTGTTTCTATCTGTTTAATATACTAACAAATACTTGGCCTATCAATTTAAAGATTAATTAATAAAGTTATTAAAATATTTAGTATTATTATTATTACTATTAATTATTATTATTATTATTATTATTATTATTATTATATTTATTATTATTATTGATTATTATTTTATTATATTATTGTTATTATTATTATTATTATTATTACTTATTATTTTTATATAATGAAAAATAAAATAATGATAAAATATACACTACCAATGCATAAAAAGGGGGACAAATTCGATTTTTTTCTGCTCACGACATGAAAGATTGAGAGTATGAAATTTCGTGTCGGGTTCATGCGAATCTGCAATTTTCCCTGTCTGGATAGATCCAAGGTTATATATTATATATAATATATATATATAATATATATATCATTATATATATTAATATTATAAGTTGTATTAATATATATATATATTATATATATAACGGAAATTTTACATGTGGTAGGGACGAGTTATGCAGAACATTTGACATTTAAAGTCATAGGTTGGAGTGTGTACGCTATGTACGAGGCATTTGCAAACCTCACCCGTGTACATCTCTTAACAATGACTGATTCTAGAGTATTCCCTTGTAATTAACGCAAACTCATAACATCGAGAAAAATAGTTAAAAGCATCCCCCCCGCCCTTTAGTGAGGGAGATGCCCAAACATTCAAATTTGACTCGCCAGGGCCCGACTGGGACAAAGCCAAAGCCAAAACTCGAGATTGTGTGCCGGTCCTTCTTAGCAAGAGGTCGTGCTTGAAGATTTGTGTCGAAATCCTTTGGTATAAAGGTTCAAATATATTAGTGACAGGTTCATATATTATTCTTGCGCTATAGATTAACGTGTGTTGAAGTTTTATTTATCAAGCGCGATCTATTGTCCACCACTTTATCATATATTCAACGTATTCGATTAATAATGATTGTCACATCGGGTCAATTTATTTCTCGCCTTCAGTTCTATATATACTATTAACGTATCTCGACTTCTCTTATTTACACAACCGACTATAATTTGTTGATTTTTATATTAGTAATTAATTCGGATCTTGAGTCATCTGAGCTTAGAAATTTTTGGTGACGCTACGGAGTTGATAGTTTAATAAGCTCGCCCTCCCGATGCTGACGATGGAAGTCAGGCACAATCAAAAAAGTGACCTTTCGCCACTGAAGGTGGATTAATAGAATGAAATTGGAGCTACTGCTCTGCAGAAAACAATGTTGCATTGAACTTTGATCATAATATTAAGAAATTAAACTCTATAGAAATTATATAACACAAAGAAATAAGAAGAATACTCAGAACTCGTACTTGGAGAGACTATTTACCTACTAAAAAATACGTACTGAGAGGACAGTTAAAATCTAACTTACTGGTATATGGCAAAATACTACTAAAGAATTTAATAATAAATAAGTGAAAAAATAAGACTACTACTACTATACTCAACTACTACTATATGAATAATGAATAATAATATAATAAGATATATACTATACTTTAAATATAATACTAATAATATAATAATAATTAATAAATATGAATAACTATGGTCTGGAATAAATATATAGATAATAAATAATAATAATAATAATTATAATATATATAATTAGTGTGCATCTGGCATTAAATTTAATAATTGACAACTAAATAAAGTAATATTGAATATAAAAAAATGATGATATAGTGAAACAAAATAAGAGTGTAGATTCGAAAGTGGTATGCTTCCTGTCGGGTTCAATGCAAATTTATAGCAAATTCATATATAATGGAGTGTTGAAAGTATAAACCCACACATAATTTTCTTAACAAGAATTTACGGTACAAATATGAAAACAGATAAATGTGATCAGTTGTAGTCAATGTAAATGTACCGAAATCGAAGGAATATGCCCGGTCAAGAAAAAATTGGGTTAAATGTACAATACAAACGCACTTCTTCCTCTAGGGTTGCTCGAATATCAAAGCATTGCTAGTATAGCGTAGACGCACTGGTCTCCACCTTTTAATGATCCTATTGTTATCTGATGTGTGCGATCAACTGCCGTGGAGGGCAGGTAGATCTATGAGAGCAGGTACTACCTAAGTTGGTCGATAAAGCATAGAAGCGGTTATTTATTTATATTTTGAAAGGTTTTGTTTCTTTCTTACATCGGAAAGAAATCCTGTGAGATAAGTAACTTGCAATTATATCAGAAAAGGTATGATATCATTAAATAATAGAGTTCGGGGCTGCGATGTTCAATATCTTTGCAAGCGGATGCTCTTGCAAGGCGAAAGTCCCCAATCGCTCAGTATGCTGGCTCTAATAATGACTAAATTAATTGAATTAAAAATAGAAAGGAAACTTCTTTTAATATAAATTTGGGTATTAAATTATGTTGATGATTTCTATATTGCTGACATAGAGGTAAACATCTTGGGGCTTCCTTCCGTTTCTTAAACGTTTTAATTTAGGTGTAAACTTTAAAAATACAATTTTTGATAGACAATGAAGTATTGATAATAAAACTGTATAAAATTAATTAGAAATAGTAATATTAAAGGAAAAATTTGTTCATTAAATTTCATATTCTTTGCAACCTCTTGAAGCTCTCTCCGCATGTTCCTATTTTAGTGTGCTATCTTTATAATGATTGTGTGATTGGATATAACAGAGATTTTAATATATAATCAACCTTATGTGACAGGAAAATAATTAGATATAAATAGAGTAAACAAAATGAAAGTGGTGGAGACATATTTAAAAATTATAAGGTAGGCCAGCAGCGTGAACTCAGCATTAATAAATAAAGATGTCATTAACGGTAGAATATGAAGAGCACGCTGTCATACCGTGAAAGAATATTGAGAATTAGCTGATTACATATCCATAATAAAGGCCACTATCAAAGAGCCTCAGCGCGATTATATATATATATTAATCAACAAGAGGCTGAATTTAACACTTTTGATGCAAACAGGCGTGTGAATAAGAACTAATTCCGCTTGGGCATTCCCTGTCTCAGTCATCGAAAAAAGTAACAATCAAGTGAGGTTCATTTCAGATTTCCGAGAATTAAATAAAAGGGCGAATCAGAACTTAAGGGCTCCCACATTTGAAGCGATGCAATATTTTACTTGAAAGGGAGCAACTTACTGTGTCAGGATCGACACTACGGCAGGCTGCTATGAATGTTCCGTTACATGCAAGACATGCATAAAGTACTTTAGCCATCAGCAGCAATTTAGGCAACTTAGTTTATACTGCTTGAGAGTATGGGTTTATATATACATCATGCCTTTTATTTTTCAACGGTTTCGTCAACATCATCCTAGGATATTGATATACGCAACGTATATGGAATGACATTTTTGGTACATACTAGACGGCGAAGAGGAACAACAAGATTCTCCTTGTAAAAGGTGTTTTAAGGCGGTCTTACAGTACGTAGATATTATTAGCCTAAACCCGTCCAAATGTCAAATTGGTGCAACAGAAGATCATATATTTAGGATATAGTCGTCGCAATTGCTGGGTGATTCCAAATTATGAAAAGTGAAAGAGATCTTTGAAGTACCGAAAACCTAAAAACAGTGAGGAGATTTGGAGCCGTTTCTAGCCGACTTAGGGTTTTTAAGATATAGATATAAGATATGCTGGGACCGATGTAATAGCTCCATTTAGAGATTTATATCTACGTGGAAAAGCGTACTCTAGAAGATGATAATATGGCATAAAGCTGTCAGCCAAAAGCATTTGAAAATGCAGAAGTAGCTCCCAACATGTCTTCAGCTTAGCATATCCGCTAGTAAATGTCGGGCCAGATAAGATCGATAGTTCATGCACTAAGTAAGGCAATTGCAAAGTGCAAATATTTATCGGATTGATAAAGAAGTCGAACCCTAATCGCATTTTAATAGCATGTTTTATCTGCCGTCTGAAAACAGAAAATATGAATTATGCAATAAATTATTAGTCGTTTGAATTAGATCTATAGCTAAAATATGGATTAGTTGTGGTTTGTTTGGGGTTCACATTGCAATTGAAACGACCATTCGAGAGAACTGATAAACAGATATATCGCGGAGTCAACCATTTCAAAACGATTCAAAAATTCCCGTGAAGGTACGGCAGTTGTTAATTTTTAGAATACATAGCAAATCCTAGCGCATGGCCTTAATATTCTAAAAAATACTGACCACCTTATGTTGTATAATCTTATAGAAAATTGAAGATGATAGCAATGAAAAATGAATTGCAATAATGTGGAAACCATGGTAACCAAAATGGAGGTAGGGCCTCAAAATAACGCAGCCAATAGCAGCGCGCCAGATTTACAAAAAGAGAATGGGATTGGTTCCTCAGCTAGCGCCTCAACCAATCAGAGCGCTGAACACAAACTCGAAATGAATGAACTTGAAAGTGGGTCTTTAAACGCTATTTGGAATGTGCCTTTGCCAGATGCACTGAGAGGTTGGTCACACAGGAATTTAAACGGTGAGACCGCACGCACCAAAGCCACAAAAACGAACGAAAGTCTACAATCAGTCTCTTTAAAAACACATGACCCACATTCCACTAATACTACGCATTCTTACGATGGCAAAATCTCGAATATAGATGAATCAATTCTATCCATTGATACGCGGATAGCTATAAAGAATAAATTGTTAAATGAATATAAACCTAAAAATGCATACAACGAAGCTGTGTGTAAGAGAAGCGAAGATTCAATAGAGATAAAAATGGTTAATTTAGTCACAAAAGGGCATGTAGAACTGATAAAGCGATTTAAAAAGGAAATAGATTATAAAGGTATTATGATAAATCAACAAACTGATAAATACATACAAACATTGTTATTAGATAAAACTAAAAGCTCTCTTAATATTAAAAAGCAAAAGTTTTGGTATAAAAATGAAGACATTCAATTAAATGTGGATATCTCATTGAATTATGCCAGAATATTGCTCCCAAATGATAATATCGATGAGGTGATAAAATTAAGCCACCTCCAAGGGCATCTGGGGATAAATCGCGGTCTGACTACTGCTAAAGCTGATTTTGTCTTCCAAAGCATGCATAGACGCGTGAAGAATATTGTGAGAACGTGTGAACAATGTCAAATCAGCAAGGTTGGAAGGAAAATAAACCCCATTCATGGAAAATATAGAGAAGTCCATCATACCAGACAATGAATGCAGATATAATCAAGTTACCCCCTTGTCGGGGTTATAAGTATTTATTTACCCTGGTAGATAGATGCTCACATTATGTTTGGGCCTTCCCACTTAAAGATATAACTAAAGAAACAGTAGTAAAAGTGCTGGTAAAAGAAATATTCCCTCATGTTGGTGTACCTGAAAATTTGGTCACAGATCGAGGAGCAAATTACACTTCTCATTTGTTTGAGAGTGTGTGTCGGCTGCTAGGCACATACCATACCACAACTGCGAGATATAATCCACAGGCAAATTCCATGGTAGAATATTTCCATAAGACACTCTTAAATTGTATAAGAACTATGTTGCATGAACCGGAAATGAGAGAACAGCAGTGGCTCGATGTTTTACCATATGTTCTTTTTGTCATCAGACAGGTTCCGATCGCTGAAAGCGGCATTAGTGCTAGTAAACTCATGTATGGGCAAAATATAAACATACCTGGAGGTCTATTGGATACCAATGTACCAGACAGACCCATAACCTATGAAAATTACATTGAAAAATTGTCAGGATTCATGGCTAAGCCACTTGCAAAACCGAACATTCGGCTTGCGAATTTTATTGGTGGAATCAACACATCATAATATTGGAAAGTGGACTTGAGGCTAAATATAGTGGGCCATATCGAGTGGTCAAAATCACTAATAATAATACTCACATAATAAAAGATAATAAAGTAGTAGTAGAAAATCTTAGAAATGTAAAAATCTTTTATAGCCTTGTTAACTCTCCATCAGAAAAAGGAAAGAAAAATTAATAAATGAAAAAGAAAGAAATGAGAAACAGCGAAAGATGTCTCTTGAGGAAGAAAGAGTAGAGACGATCTTATAATAATTATTAGGAGAACAAATTAAAAATTTGTTAAAGTGTGGTATTTATTCGCATTGTAGTTCTTTACCCTCTCTCAAGTAGTTTTCCTCTGTCTTATTCAACTTTCCTTTGCATTTATTGTAATAAGTAGGAAGGAGAATGTAAGAAATAAGAAGTGATAACCCTTTGCTTCACAAATGGTTATAAAGCTTCTTATGTCTTCGTCTCCGAAATCACCAGTTCTAGAACGGAAATTTACATGTGTAGGGACGGTTATGTAAACATTTGCATGTATGTCATAGTGAGTGTGCACCTATGTACGAAAATTTGCAAACCCTCACCCGTGTTACATCTCTTAACAACGACTGGTGAATCATTCTATATAAAATCTCCCAAAAAGCAGCCAGTAGCAATGCGCTACTTATAATCATCCAGTGCACCACGCTTGGCGCATGCGCCAAGGGTTGGCCACCACCCCTGATTTAAATAAATGTTATTTTTCCTTTAAAACTTGGTAATAGAAAATTTTGAATTACAGTCGTCCTTCGAACAACGCGGTCTTATAGAACGCGGTCTTGCTATACCGCGGTTGGTAAAGGTAATAAAAAAAATAATTACAAAAATACAAAAATAAAATTAAAATTCCGCAATACATACATACATATTGTAAGGTTAAGTTATTAGTGACAATGTTATTTACTTACTCTTTCCAACAAAATAAACAATCCGTGGCCAGGCCCCCTTGAATGCAATTTGTCAGAATAACACTGGAATTTTCTTGGTCTTGCAATAATAGTAGCAATGTATCAACACCGATCAATAGAAAAGTCAGCAGACCTGTTACACTTAATAACTCTTGTAAACAAAAAGTAATGACTTACCATTTAATATAGCTCTGATGAATGTGTCATAAAAAGATATTATTAAAAGACGGAGGCGTGTTCGGTGCGTATGTTATCAGGAGTCGATGAATGACAGAAATGTTTATAATAATACTTGGTGGCTTCCCGGTACCGGAATTCAAAGAAGCATAGTGTTCAATGTAAATAATCTCAAATATTTTTAATCAAGATATTAAGTTAAATACCACATGCATATAACACTGGTATTCTAATTTGATAGCAAGAAAAAACTAAATATTGTTGATACATGAAAAATAAATTAGGTTAGCTACTCTCAATAAGCAAAAATAATATAGTTCAAAGGTGGTATAGTTTTTAAGTATATAGGTATATATGATAGTAAGTAGTATATTTTTATAAGCTATAGTATATATAGTATATAAGTTAATATCATAAGTAATATTTATATAGAGTTAGTGTATATTATATTATATATAATATATATTATATATATATATATTGAATATAATATATAGGAAGAAAAAATAAAATTTTAATAAAATATACCAATCGGAATTTTTGTATTTACATCAAAAAATATTTGAAATATAATATTGTTGTTCGCTTTTATGTGCTCAAGAAAATAACAGCTGATTATTGCAAGCTCCGTTTTCTATCAATTATTCCATGTGCAGATGAAAGATAAAAATAGTAATAATGAAATATGATCTAACTCGAAACTATAATATTAATACATATAAATTACTAATAAAGAATTTCGTATTTTTATATTTAATTTATCATAATAAGTAATTTATAATATAATATTGTTTATATTTGAAATAAAGATACCCTGTATATTCCGAATCCAAACCAATGAGCAGAGTTTTTTGATAGACTGCTGACTGAGATATTATGACGGTGATAGCCAATATTCATAGAATGTGGCCTGCTAATACGTTTGTCAGGAACTATAATTAATTTCTTCGCAATATCTTGTTCATTCTTTCTTGCAGATAAGTACGGCAAGTATCTTTTGGCTCTGTATTATGTCATTTGTCTAATTGAGAAGAAGTTAATAAAGATCGTCTGCGGTCATGTTTACATTCGCCGCTGTCACCCATTTTGTAAGTGCTTCTGCGATCTTTTTAATATACACCCTAGGGTGTCATCTTTAGCTGGGTTCAAACTTTTATATTTGGCACAATAACCACTTTCTGTGAGGTTATATCGTATTAAAAGTGCTCTCTTAAGGTCTTCGTAATTCTTCAACTCTTCTACTGTGAAATTATTAAAAACTTTTACAGCCTTTCCTGTTAGAAAAGACCCAAGAACTAAACCAAATTTTTCTTTGGGGACATTATTTATCGCCGCTTGCTTCTCAAATAACAAAAGATGCTCTTCGATATCATTCTCTTTTTCAATAAAATTTGGCAATTTTAGCTTACGGATCTTACTAGCATACGGGGCATTATTTACAACTGTGGGGCTTTGAGTGGCATTCATTGTGGCATCATGCTGCCTTTGACGCTCTTCGGCGTCCAATTTCATTTTAAGTAATCTCCCTTCCGAATCCCTCGCGCTTTTGTCAGCTTCTAATTTTGCTTTTCTATCATCGGCTTTCATCGCAAGCTTCTTCTCTTCCATTTCTTTGGCTAATTTCTTTTCTTCCATTTCTTTGGCTAATTTCTTTTCTTCCAAAGCGGCAGCTACCTTCCTCTGTTCAAGTTCATTTTCCACTTGAAGTCTCTGTAGTTCTAGTTCTTTAGCTAGCATTTTCTCCTCCAACTCTTTAGCTAGTTTCTTTTCTTCCATCTCCGCTTCTCTAGCTAACTTTTTTTCTTCCATCTCTTTCTGTCTGTTAATCTCTCTTTCTTTCGCCCTTTCATCTCTTAGAAAATTATTTGCTTCTTGCCCACTGAGCCCTAGTGCCTTATACGTTGCCACCAACTCTTCGCTTGATGACATTTTATTAAGTTTTCAAAAATATGTACGTCGTCAACAGTCACAATTTTTCGAACGCGAGTCACAAAAATTTTATGTGCTATTTTTTACAATTTTGCTCCTACTGATACAAGCTTAATTTCGTGCAAGCTTCAATAAATATCGAAAGTATAATATTATATATATATATATATATATATATATATATATATATATAGTATATATATCATAATATTAATATTCATATATAATATAGTATATATATAAATAATTATAATATATTATATATATATATATATATTATATATATAATATTATATATATATATTAAATATATTGAAAATAATATTAAAATTTCCTAAAATGGAGGGGAAAATCGGTTTCAGTTGGCTTGGAACCAAAACACTTCAGTTCAGATTCAAAAAACTCCAAAAATCGACTGTACTCCTAAGCTATTTTAGTGTAATTTTATTAGCTCGCCCTTTTAAATAAAAATATATTATATATATAATATTATATATATATATATATTTATATATATATTATATATATATATATATAATAATATAATATATTATATATATTATATTAATATATAATATTTACAAAATACAAAATACAATACAAATATTTAAAAATTTTCGACTATCAATTATTACCAAGACCAGGGGTCCTAAACTTTTTTTCCCCGCGGCACCCTTGTTGTGCAAAAAAAATTCGCGGCACACCTACTCTTAAATTGGTTTGACTACTTTTGAGGTAGGTCTTAGAAAACAAGAAAACACAATACAAATTTAATTGCTCATTTACCTTAATGTGAAGAATGAATGTTTTCATGGAATTTTCATTATTTTCTTTCAAGTCATCGGAAGTGGCGTTGCTATTCACTCTTAATCACTATCCCTGAAGAGTTTACTCCTTTCATATCTGTTTTTTGTGGTTACATACGTGAGAATGCAGACTAACATAGATAAGTGGAATTAAACGCACAAGTCTTTTTAAAGCAATCTTGCCAACAGCATTGTTTTCTGGATACACTTGCATCCAGACTCTTCTTGGCCCCCTTTGTGGTATTTTAGTTTCAAAGTGCTGTCTTCACATGGTGTCCAGAAGATTTTGAAAAGATACATTTGTATCCCGTACTAGGTTATGTTTCGGTCGCACGAAAACTGGTTTGTCATCGAGCTGTAGACATCCTCAGAATTACAATATTGGAAAAATACTCAACAATTTTTTTCCAAAACTAAGTGGCCAGTAATAATTTCGAGAAAGTTCGGTTGAAGACATCATCTATCTATTTGACAAATTCTTTCAACGATATTATATATAGGTCTCTGCTCTTAACACACGCTTCAAAAAATAAAAAACTTGTGCAAAGCCTTTCATTTTGTCTAATAGTGCTCCTCCCTTCCATTGATGAAACTTGGGTCTTTCATTAGTTTTCGAATATGAGGACCGACAAATACTCCCTTTTAAGCGCCAATCGACATCGTTAATTTTTGAATTAAAAAGACTGCTCTGTAAATGTTGACCACAAATGCATCGTTTATTTCAAACAGTCTGGCTAAAATCTTTCCCCTTGAAAGCCACCGCACTTCTGTGTGCAGCAAGAGGTGGAAGTGATCCATACCCATATCTTCGACGGTAAGTTTTTAAAGGCGTGCTTGAAGCGAGCGGCTCTTAACATGATTAATTATTTTCACAGCATCATGCAGTACGACTTTTAAATCTTGTGGCATCTTTTTTGTTGCCAGGGAATGCCGATGTATGACACAGTGGCTGCTGGTGGCGTTTTCTGCCACTTGCTTCATCGTAGACACCGCTCCCTTCGTTTTTCCAACCATTGAGGCCGCTTCATCACTGCAAATATCCACACACTTGCTTCCTTAAAAACCATTTTCCTCTACAAATTTGTCGATAGAATTGAAAATCAAAAGTTCTTCTTCTACGAGTATGAGACGATGCATAATAATGGTGTTGCCATATTATAAAAACGAACTGTACTACTTAACTCCAAAATTTTAGTGAAAATTGAAAAAATGGGCCGGTACCCCTGGTACACGCTTGTGGCACCCCAGGGTGCCGCGGCACCCACTTTGGGAACCCCTGCCATAGACAACCAACAGTTCCGATAGCAAAGTGCTAGTGAATGCGCAGCGTATTTTTATAATACGCTTTAGCTCTTCAACTTAATGAGCTAAACACAAAAATATTACACTTACTATTTTACACAAAACGATAACAGCTATCCCCGACTGTTATCAAGCATACAAACTGCTTAATAAAACACTTTGGTGCAAAAGGCACAGAACAAATAGTAAATGACAAAAACAACAAAATCAGGTACAGAAATATTACTGATAAACGCTGTCACATCGACTGCCAAGATAATCCCGGATAAGGCTACAAAATTTTACCTTTATGTAAGGTTAGGTTATTAGTCACAATGTTATTTACTTACTTTTTCCAACAAAATAAACAATCCGTGGCCAGGCCCCCTTGAGTAGCAATTGTCAGAATAACACTGGAATTTCGTCTTCAATAATAGCAGCAATATCAACACCACAATGGAAAAGTAAGCAGCTTGTTACACGTTAACTCTTTAAACAAAATGCATGACTTACCATTTAAATACTCTGATGAAGCATAAAGGTATTATTAAAGACGGCGGGTTCGTTTTGTTATCAGGAGTCGATGAATGACAGTGATGTTTATCAATAATACCTGGTACCTGAAGATTCTCTCATCCTTAAGCAAAATGTCATTAAATAATCTCAAATATTTAATCAGTAATTAAGTAAATAACCACATGAATATAACCACTGGTATCAATTGAGAGGCAAGAAAAACTAAATATTTTAATAAATGAAAAAAATTAGTTACTACACTCAAACAAAATAATATATTCACAAGGTGATATATTGACCAATATATATATATATATATATATATATATATATATATATATATATATATATATATATATATATATATATATATATATATATATATATATATTGAATAAATATATATAGAATTATAATAATATATATATATACTATATATATATTATATATAATATATTATACTATATATATATAATAGTATATAAAATAGGGCTATATACTCACAAAATAATATTCTATAGTATTATATATATATTATATATATAACATAAATAAAGTTATTAAAATAAAAATATATAGAGCTTTAGTTTTACCAATCGGACTTTGTATTTACATAAAAAAAATATTTGAAAATAATGAAAGTGAATTTTGTCGGTTCGTTTATGTGCTCAAGAAAATAACAGCTGATTATTGCAAGCTCCGTTTTCTATTCAATATTCCATTGAAGATGAAAGATAAAATAGAAAACGAAAATATATCTAAACTCGATTATATTATTAAATATATAAATTACTAAATGAAAACTTGATACTTTATATTTAATATAAATAATGTTATCAAAATAAATTTAATAATAAATATTTTATATTTAAATAAAATACCTGTGATATTCCGAAATCCAAACACATGAGCAGGTAAAGGAGTCTGCTACGTAAATTTACATCCAATATTACGCTCACAATAAATTTTGTGACAATTTAAAACGAATGATATTATTTATTGAAGAATATATAATATTAAACCAAACTACTTACAACACATTAATATAATAAACACCAATATTAATTTTAAAACATTAAAAACACCACAAAAATAGATTGAAAATAATAAATGCACAGAAAACACATAAATGAATAGCTTTCTTGCACGAACGAATTACAAAACTAAACACAACTTTTTAGCATTTGGAACACAGTAATACCAACCGGACCAACACAGCATGACCTCATGAAAGAATAAGGAAAAAAGGGATCGTAACCGCTGTGCAAGAGGTTTTACGTCAAAGTAAGTAAACGTGAATACACAGTTATCCAATAAGAAATCATTCAATACAGTAGAAGGAAAAATGTATTCAAAATTCTCCTGAAATCAATGTTAAAATAGATAGATAGTGTTAGTACAGAGGGTGGGGTTTACCATCCCGCTGATCAGAAGAGCATTACCTTCAATATTTACATTGCAAATGAAATTAGAAAGGAAAAACCAAACAGCGTTGAGAAATCGCGCAAAATAAATAAAAATTAGTATTATATTTTCAATAATTAATATATATATATATATATATATATATATAATATATGAATTATATATTTATTATATATATATATATATATATATATATATATAATATATATATATATATAATATATATATAATATATATATATATATAGAATATATATAATTATATATTATATATAGTATATATATTGGAGTGATTGCTTTGACTCTGAAGACGCTTCGGCTTCTGCCGATAAAGTGTGAGCTGTAATTGTTGATGTGATGAGCAGGGTTCATCTCCTTCTCGACTTAAATCTTCTCCTCAAGAAATCCAATGGTTCGATCGGTGCTGTTCTCTGGCCATCAGGCTAGAGACAATGTACTATTCGGGTGTGGAAAAATTCTCAGTCTCCTATCACTTCGCTAATTTTCATTCAGCTGAAAATCGTTGCAAGGATACTTTCGACGAGCCAAAGCTGACTTTCATTAAACGAAAGTTGCACTAACCTCCTTGTCTCCTACTGACAAATCTTTACGGCCTCTTGCCAAAAACATCCTCTAACAACTTCTGAAAAAATCAATCGTTTCCCTCCTCTTATTACGCTCTGTATGTTCTTGCTAATACTCCAGCTTAAAAGGCCAATCCCTTTCGCCTCCTATTTTCTCTAACTCAACCCTGGACGATTCTGGCATTCCTTTCCTCCTCCTTCTCCTCTCAGGCTTCCTATGCCTTTGCCTCTATTACATATTGATCGTGTGCATGGTTTCTGAAATCTATGCAACGTAAGAAGGCGTGTGGCCCCGGATGGCATTGCCTCCCGAGTTTTGAGGAATGTGCGTACGGGTGCTGACCCCGCCCTCGTTCAAACTATATTCTCCTTACTGCCTCAATTACTAGCATCTTTCCCTCATTGTGAATTGCGCATAATGTCCAGGCCTATTCCGGAAAAAAGGAAGCCGCTCCTGATCCTTCTAAACTATCGCCCTATAGCTCACTTGTATTATTCTATCTAAAATCTTTAAACTCTTCTTAACTCTCACTTCTTAAACCATCTGAATCTTCACTTCACTTCTGTATGGCTTTCCGCCACTTAGAAACTACGGGCAAGACTTCGTGATGCGCGCTTGACATATCCAAAGTTTGACCGGGTATAGCACGCGGCATGCTACTGCTCTCCAAGCTCCCATTCTTTGGGTTTCCGCCTTCTCCCTTTGCTTACTTATGTCTAGCTCTTTTTCAAATCACTTCAATATCGGCTGTTGTTTGATGGGCGACCCTCTTCTTCTTCTCGGTCAATAGTGCTGTTCCTCAGGTTCTGTCTTGTCTCCTACTTATTCCTGCTTTTCATTTAATGATCTTCTCAACCTGCACATCTAACTCCTTCCACTCATATGCCGATGACCGATACTTCATTCTCTCAACTAAATTTCACTTCTGCTCCCTCGCTTTACTTCTAGAATGCCCTCTCTCTTAACCTTCTCTATTCTAGTTCTCGCTGATCTGGACAGAATTCCCGGGTGGGTTCGTGCTCAACCTTGTGAAATTGGTAATTCTTAAAAACCCAGCGTCTACAAATCTCCCTCTCTAAGCACCTTCTAACTTTCCCTATCTCTTTCGACGGTTTCTCTCGTCTCTCCTGTGACAATATCAAACATTCTTGGCCTAAACACAACAAAAAAATGTCTTGGAATACCTCCACATCACAACTGTGTTGTTAGAGGCGGCCTTCAAAGAAAACTGGACGATTCTTTAGACTGCGTTGATTTTTTTCCTCTTACTCAGTGTGCTCGCAGCTATACAAGGTTCTCATCCACCCTTCATTGGAGTACTGTTCTCATTATCCTGAGTGGGCTCTGTTTCACCCGCGCTTTGGATAGGGTCGGAGTCAAAAGTAAAAGGCTTAAAACTGCCCTTACTGTCTAGTTCACTTGCAACCCTCTATCTTTGCCGCGTGATGTTGGTGCTTTTATCTCTTTTTAATAGGTACCGTAGCGGCAAAAGCTCGAGGAAACATTCCACTCGCGTACCACCACCTTTACGACGCCCACGATGCACAAAGGGTGCTGTGTCGGGCACATGAGTTTTGTATTGACATATTATTAACTCCAGACTTGTTCGCTCGTGCTTCCTTTCTTATCCTGCCACCTTCTGTTCTGTGGAATTTCTCCTTCCATCTTCTGTGTTTCCTACTCAATTGAATCTCCTATCACTTAAACCCTGCGTCGGTGCTCATCCTGCGTAAATTGCGTTTAGCATGAATATTTGAGACGTTCAACACCCCTCCTTGAATAGGCTCTTCCCGTGAGCGGCGGTCTCAAATATATATACTATATATATAAATTAGTATATAAATATATATTATAATATATTATAATATCTTATTATATATATTATATATTATTTTAATTAAGTATTATATATATATATATATAGTATATATACTATTATATATATATATATATATATCATATAGTATATATTAGTATATATATATCATATATAATATTATATATACTGTTGCATTCCTTCATTGTAAATACATAATAATAATAATAATAAAATAATCAATACATAATGAATAATAATAATATAACTGAATAACTAATTAATAATAAAATAATAAATGATTTTTTTTAAATATAAACCAGAACTAAACTGTTGATATTACAGAGGGTGATGCCTTGATAGAAATCAATGTACTCTTTGGCTCTTCTTAACAACAAAGTAGTATACACAAGTTCTATATTATATATATATCATATATATTAATATATACTATATATACTATAATTATATATAATTTATATATATAATATATATATATAAATATTATACTATAGAAGTGAATAGAGTGGGCGGCTTGCAAATGACACGCTAAATATAAGGAGGAATATAAACAAATAGGGGGATTGACATTAATTCAAATAAAGTTTTTACTCAGCATGTCCTTCGTATTACACATAATGCGTAAAAAAAGATTAAAAAATTATAGTTAAAATTGCAAAAATAAAATTTTAAAAATATATTTTGTTTTAATTGTAGACAACTTCCTTTTTTTTTGTTCCAATTAAGATATGTAACAAGTACTTGTATCTTGTAAGGTTAATACAAATATTCCTACTAGTTAACTACGTCATCACAAAATCTATCTAGTATGATGTACTTAAATAACATTATATCCTGCAAAATTTATTCAATTACTTGTTAATGCTAAAGTAAATAAATATTGCTTGCTATTTTATTCACCTTATACAGCAGGTCTAAATATTAAAATAATGATTTCAGGGGGTTAAAGTTATACTCGATGTCGCCTATAACGCGGGGATCAGGAACCCTACCCCCGCGTTCTACGAGGGACGACTGTATATCAATTTTCAATTATATACTTCGGATAAGCCTAACTAGCAATTTAAAATTATTACAGTTCTCTATTAAAGAAATTTTTACAATATATAAATTTAAAAAATTCCGATTTTTAAACAAAGTTTTCGCTTCAATGCGACGGCATTTCATTGTAATACTTTTGATGCACAAAAGAGCATTCACTCTTTTGCGCGGAAGTTTGTATTCTATCTGCTTAAGAAAGGAGAACAAAAGTATTAAAAAATATCTGTAAAGAATTTAAATTTTTGTTTGTATATATATATACTATATAACTATATATATATATCATATACTATATTAATATATATAATTATAATATATATATAATAAATATAGATATATATACGCAATACTAACATAATATATATATACTATGATATATCATATATATACAATAAATATATTATATATATATATATATATATATAATACTATACCTATATATATATACTATATATATATATATATATTACTCATAATATCAATATATATATATATATTATAATTATATAATATATTTATATACTATCAATCCTTATAATATAGTATTTATCATAATTAGGACAAAGTATTGACTTTTTGATCTTAAAGTAAATTTTCTTAACTTTAACCTTATTCAATATTATCTAGAATTATTTAAAAACTAATCTAAAAATAATAACGATTTTATTTTTTGAAGTTATAATTCAAAAAAATAGTCAAGCTATCTGTAGCATCTTCTTTCACGCTGCGGCAAGGGAAAATCTTCCCCTTACGACTCAAACAAACCAATGCAAGAAATTAAATTCAGCCAGTCTAAGTGGAACTTCCGTCTCAGTAGAGGTGTTGTTGAGTCTCGGCTCCGCAAAACTGAGTTTTGTTATAGAAAATGACTTGAATCAATAGACTAAAATCCATCTAATTAATAAAAATGATATAAAATTATAAAATAATATAAAAACAAGGTATCTAAAAATAAGCTGTTCAAGAAAAGTGTCTCATATAAATTGTTATTAAATTGTCTACATTAACATTGTTAGAACATGTGCCCTTCTCCTAGTCTTACGCCCCACGCCATTGAAGACAGCAGAGAACTTCCAGGTAAATATTTCTCTGCTTATCTTACTTTGACAGTCTTTTATACCTGTTAAAGTACATTATATACACGTATAATGCTCATACATGCGAGCATCAACGATGATATCTCTCATCGAACATAAATAAACACTTCTGTACGTTAGCGCTATCTGTCAGTTAGTTTGGTTGTACCTACTTACTCATTACACAGCATCTGTCTACAGCATCAACCAGATATTATATATTATATTATATATATATTATAAATACTACTATATATATATATTATATATATATATATATACTTATATATATCATATAATATATATATAGTATATATATATATATATATATATATATTACTATTATACATACCACTCTCCATTATATATATACATATATTAGTAATGTGAGCGAAAACCACAACCCACCAACCGCCATAACGCGAAGCAACCGCATCAGTTGGATTCTTGCGATCAAACCGCAAATAGCCACCGCGTTTCAGTGTCTACACAACCGCAACCGCGGTTGTCCACTGATCTTAAGCAACCTCAACTTTCGGTTGTCAGGAAAGTAATCCTTTTTCCACAATTACTCTCTATGTAATTATAAGATTTCCAATTTTTTGTCAGAAAAATGTGCCGAATATCTAATTATAGGAAAGACACTTTTTGGACACATAAATTGGACACTCTTGCATTCCTAACTTTTCGCACAGCAAGAGAAAAAAATAAGTGTTTACGGATAGAGAAAAAAACGATGTCGGTGTGGTGGACGTTTTTCTTGAAAAGAATCAATTAATTTTGGTAAATGCAAATTGTGCAATAAAAACCTATTTCTCGCAAAGGAAGAAGCACAACTAATTTAAAAAAATCACCTACGGTAGGTTTGCATGGAGAAGAATAATTAGAAAAACTTTGTGGTAAAGACAAAACAAGTATATATCTGAAAAGCATGAGAAGAGAACAAAAATAAGAAACAAAATAACTTTCTCTGAAAAAAATGAAAATGAGGCAAAACGTAAATCTCCCCAAACTCTAGAGGAATGTTATCAAAAAAATTAAAGCCTCTGGAACAATATAATTTAGGGATCAAAATACTTAGACTATCGAGCAGGCATGAAATGTTTATTAATCAGGATCTCTTTATTATGTTGAAGGCAAGGATTTATTCGATTCCTCTAAATAAATCCAACCCACAATATTAAAATTAAACGCCGCCACTTATTATTATGAGTACAGCAGATTACATAACAAAATTCCCTCAGTCACGAAAAGGAAGTTCAAAATATTGTTGCCCAACTGCAAAAAAGAAATAAATAACATTTACAATCGATACCTGGCTCGATACATCATCCGCACCATGACCGCCTGGGTGTCTCTTCCTATCTCTCACTGCAATTGGAATTATCTGATATCAATTTGAAAAATATAATCCGCTTACTTAGCATCATCTGCAGAACCTTTGCATGAGAAACAAATGGAGAGTATCTCTCTAAAAAGTTTGATGAAGCTCTAACAAAATATAAATTTAGATAATAAAAATTACAAATAAAAATACAAATAAAAATACAAAATAAAAATACAAAAATAAGAAATAAAAATTAACAAATAAAAAAAAAAAATAATAAAAAAATAATAAAAAAATATAATAAAAAAAATAAATAAAAAAAATAATAAAAACAAAATTAATAAAAAATAAAAATAAAAAATAATAATAGAAAATAATAACAAAAAGGGGATATAAATTAATAATTACAAAAACTAATATTTAAAAATAAATCATTTAAAACAATTATAATAAAAATAATAAAAAAAAATATAATAAAAATAATAAACACAAAATAAAAAATAATATAAAAATAATAAAAAAATTAATAATAAATATAATAATAAAAGAAATAAAAAAAAAACATACCAAAAAGTTTCAAAAAAGAAAGAAAAAACAAATAATAAAAAAGTAATAATAAAAAATTAATAAACAAAAAAAAAAAACAATAATGGAAAAAAATATAATAAAGATAAATAATAATATTAATTAATTAAATTAATACATAAAAGATAATAATAAAATAATAATAAAAATTAATAATAAAAATATATTAAAAAAAATTATTAGTTGAAACTCAAATATAAAAAAATCAATTACGTACGTAATAAAAAATATTAATAAAAACTATTAATAAATATGTAATAAAAATTATTTGGTTGTAAAATATAATAAAAATCATTAATAATATTCCTAATAAAAAATATTTAATAAAAATCGTATTCAGATAAATACTTGATACAAAACAGTAATAAATATTAATAAAAACTATAATAAAAATAATTAATAAAAATATAATAATTGTAATAAAAATAGCATTAAAAGCTTAATAATAAAAATCAGAATAAAAACCAATAATAGAAATAATAAATTAAAATATTAAAAAAAACCAGAACTAACAAAACATAATAGATAATTAAAATAATAATAACTAGATAAACACTAATGACATTATAAAATCAGTAATAATTGAAAATAATAATAATAAAAAATATTAATAATAAATAAGAATAATGAAAATATAATAATAAAAATAAGTTAATTGAAAATAATAATAATACAAAATTAATAAAAATAAAACAATTTATTGATATATGAAATATAATAATAAAAAAATATAGTTCAAACCCAAAATCATCTGAAAATAATAATAATAAAAAATAATATTAATGAAAATATTAATAAGAAAACACGAACACTAACGAGATATTTATCGACTAATCAAATAATAAAAATAGATAATAATAAAAATAATAATAATAAAATACATAATAATAAAAATAATTATAAATAAAATAATAATAAGAAAAATAATAATAATAAAAATCAATGAATAATAAAAAAAAATAATAAAAAATAACCAATATTTATTTAAATATCCCACATAATTAAAAATAATAATAATATAAACACTCTAATTAATAATAAAAAATGTCTTAATAAACTACATAAAAATAATAATATAAAAAATACATAAATAAAATATATAATAATAAAAAATAATATAAAATAATAATAATTATATCCTTATATCTTAAATATTATAAATGAAACTCGTTTAGGAAACTTAAAATAATAATGAAAAAAATAAAATAAAAATCACATATAATATAGATAAATCTGAATTGTAAAAATAATAATAATACAAAAATAATAATGAACAAAAATTTATAAAAAAAAAAATAATTAAAAAAATAATACTATAAAAAACAAATAGGTAGTGAAAATAATTTAAAAATTAATATAATCAATAATAAAAAATAATAATAATAAAAATAAGTGAATAATAAAAAAAAACAAGTAATCAAAAATAACTTAATAATGGAAAAATAATAATATAGACAAATAATAATAATTTTAAAATTAAAATAGTGGAAGATACATTTTAATAAAAATAAAATAGATAAAAATCAATAAATAATAAAACAAATTAAAGAATAATAACAAATACTAATAATATGAAAATAAATATTAATACAAAAAAATATAATCAATATAAAATAAAATTTAAATTAATAACAATAATCAATAATAAAAATCAAGAATAAAACAAAAAATCAAAATAAAAAGACAAGAATAATAAAACGAAACTGATAAAACAGAATAAATATAAAAAAATAATAATAAAAATACATAAATAAGTAAAAATAAGTAATAATAAAAATTTTAATAATATAAAAAATAATAATAATTAAAAATAAGTAATATAGAAAAATATATAATAAAAATATATAATCAATAAAAATAATAATAAGAAAAATAATAATAATAAAAATAATAATAATAATATAGATAATAAAAATAATAATAATAAAAATAATAATAATAAAAATAATTAATAATAAAAATAAATAATAACTAAGAGTGATAATGAGTACAGGATGCACAAGAATAAAAATTGGAATTAATGGGAATAACAATAATAAAATAATAAAGATATAACATCAATTAGAATAACTGGAGAGCTAAGAATTCAATTACCATTAACCCATACTCCACCATGAGATTCAAACATTCATCGGAATCAAGTACGAATAAATAACAAATAAGTTAATATGATCACCATGAATAGCATAACATAAACTCAAATTAATAACTATAAATATAGATACATAATAACAATATAATAATAATAACAATTAATAATAATTTGGTGTTTTTTCTGGATCGTTATGGTGGCAAGTGTAGATCAAAATAATAAAAAATACATGATAAAAATAATTAATAATCAAAAATCAATAATAATAAAAATAGATATATAATAAAATATAATAATAATAAAAATTAATAATAAAAAAATAATAATAATAAAAATATATAATCAATAAAAAATAAATAATAATAAAAATAATCAAAATAAAAATAATAATACATAAAAATAAGAATAAAAAATAAATTATAAATACATAATAAACATATAATAATAAACAATAATACATAATGCAAAAGATCACATAATAATGAAATACATCTATATAAAATAATAAGCATAATACACGAATAATTAAAACTTAACTCAATAATAACCAGCTTACTTTAAATCACATAAACACAATAACTCACATAATTAAAACACCGCAATAAATAACTAATAACAAATAATAATAATAAAAATAATAACTAATAAAAATATTCAATATAAAATAATATAACAAAAATAAAGATAATAACAAATAAAGATAATAAAAATAATAATGGAATAACAAATGAATAATGAATAAAAAATAATAATAAGTAGATATAGTAATAAAAAAATAAATAATAATAATAAGAACTAATTAATAATAAATAATAAATCATATCAAAAACAATAATCAATACAATAAATCCAATAATTCATAAAAATAATAATAATAAAAATATAATAATCACAATAAGAAATAATAATTATATAAAAGAAAATAATATATAAGAGAATAGTGAATAATAAATAGAATAAATAATCAAGGGGAAGCTCAGACTATCTACGTGGAAATACATCAATAATAAACGAATAATATATAATAAAGAATCATTAATAAATAATCAATCTTAATGATTTAAATAATGACAATTAAAAATACAACCAATATAATCTGGTCACGTTATTAATTAATAAATAAAAATAAAATAAAAAAAACTAAATAATTAATAAAAAAATACAGTAATAATAACAAATAAATAATAATAAAAATAATAATAATTAAAACTCATATAATAAAAAATAATAACTGAATAAAATACATTAATAATAAAATAATTAATAATAGTAATAAATAATAATACATATAAGACATACATCTGGATACTGGAGTGAGATCACACTGACTATATCTAGTCCATACCATCCAGCAGATACCATAATAGATAAAAAGTAATATAATAAAAATAATAACCTAAATAAAATAAAATAATAAAAATTGAAATAATAAATAAAAAAACACCAATAATAAAAATTAATAATGAATTAAATAATTAATAATGAATAAAAATTATCTCCCTCCC
>JABUQX010067244.1:45000-50000 GCA_015478945.1 Trachelipus rathkii | reverse complement strand
ACACTGATAACTAGTCAAAGAGTGTAAAAAAGCCAGTAAATTCCTGGAATCCTCGCTTTCACTGCTGGACCATAGTTAGGTGCGCTTATCCTATTACATATAACATGAATCTATTATTTAGGCAGGAATAATTGAATTCTTCCAATAACATTTTGAAGACATCACTTATATTAGCATGCTGTTGGAGATACTGAATAGGTGACTCGAGGATACATATTATATTCATAGCTAGCAATTAAATTACCAGCCTACAAGGTAAATATTTACACTGAACTCACTATACGAGTTCACAGCGTATATAACTTATCCAAAAACACTATTAGATACATGACTAACAGAAACATTGCCAAATGTCTGCCTCACCATAACTCTGAAAATTGCCTAAACATGATATCTTAGGCTCTACGGAAAATGCGCCGCTCAATCCAGTTTCTTTAATTAATAGAATTAAGCAAGAACTGAAATTAAAAAATCCAATACGGCAGGACTTCGAAAAATGTCTTTGAAATATCAATAAAAGATCGAATAAAGAAATCTATTTTTCAATCGTATACCAAAAGAAATCGTCAAAGAATCGGTAAAATTTGCCGATTCCGATGTCCCGATTCCGATTCCTTGAAAAAGAACAGCGATTCCTCGATCCGATGCCGGATTGCCGATTAATCGTCCCAATCACTAATATATATATATATATTATTAATATATACTTATATATCATATATTATATATATATATATATTATATATATATATATATTATATATATATATATTATATAATATATATAAATAATATATATCATATCGTATCATATAATCACGAGAAGGAACGATATATAGCAGCCACCCGTCATTTTATGCAAATGCTAATTAACAAATTTACAAAGCAAGAAAGATGAATGGACTTACCAATAATATCAAAATTGTTTCAAAAGTGAAAGGAATGCAATTATGTAATAAATAATATATATATAATATATATATATTATATATATATATATATATTCATATATATATATAGTCTTTATATAGACGTATATGTTGAAACAAGTATTTTATATTTAAAAAAAAATAATATAAAAATATATATATAAAATATATATAAAATATATACAGATTATATATATATATATATATATATATATTATATATACTTATATATATATATTATATTAATATATATATTTATAATTATTATATATATATAATAATATATATTATATAGTCATACTATGACTATAGCCATCAACCTTATTATATGCCAAATATATAATAAAACAAATTAACAAGCAAAATAGAAGAATGGACTTACCAATAATATCAAAATGTTTCAAAAGTGAAACGACAGCTTAATTATGTAGTTTATATATATAATTATATATATATATATACTTTATAAAGACACTATATATTAACTACCATCCTAACATATATGCGTTTGTCTGGAGATCCAATATCTAGAAATTATATAATATTCTAAAGATCTATTAATATTCTATATTATATATAATATATATATATATATATATTTATATATATATAGCTTTGGAATAAAGACACTCGTTTTTCTAAAGCTGAAAATAACGACCTCCTTGAAAAAACGAATAATTGTTAATTAAGTTTGAAAATTTTAATTAAAAGATTTTCACTTAATAACTTGAGAGAATAAAAACTAATTTTAAAACCTGTATTAACTTCAGTTGAGTTTCTACCTGCTTGTGATTTTCTCTTTTAATTTTTCAAAAAGTCCTTCAACAAAATTAATTTATAAATTGTCATTTCTCTTTAATAATGTTTCTTTTTAAAATACATACAAGAACAATACATGAAAGATTGAGATACTTCATTGCCATTTCTCTTTTGAGTTGAAGGTCTTTCCTCATTGTTCTTCATCATATTATTTTTATTATTATTATTATTATTATTATTATTATTATTATTATTATTATTATTATTATTATTATTATTATTATTATTATTATTATTATTATTATTATTATTATTATTATTATTATTATTATTTATTATTATTATTATTATTATTAAGTCCGGACAAATATACCTTCTTATATGTCGAATTTTGTTTTAAACTATTCATATTTCAAGACTCTAAATTCTTAGATTTATCTACGTTTTATATTTCCTAAGGGATTAGAATGCTATTTTGTGAAGTTTTTAAATATTTATAATTATGCTAAATTATATTATACATTATAATTATTATTATATTACTATTATAATTATAATTATTAATTAATTATAATTATAATTATAAATATAATTATAATTATAATTATAATATAATTATTATTATAATATTATTAAAACATTTATTAATAATTCTTTTTTAATTATCAATATATTATTTTTTTATATTATATATAATTATTATTATACTTAGTATATATTATTCTATTTTATTACAATATTTTTATATAATTATTTTATTATTATCATTATTATCTATTAGTATAATTATTATTATATTATTATTATTATATATTTATATCATTATCATTATATTATTATTATAATTACTTATAATTATTATATTATCTTAATCATTATTATCCCTTAAGACTTAATTAAGAGTTTTTGAAAAAATAAAATTTGTTTAAAAATTTTCTCTTGTATTGATGCTTTTTCTAAATATTATGGTGAAAATTTTAAAGGTCGAGAATAGACATAGTTTGGTTATGCAAATGTCAAAAAAAGATGATTCCATTGTTCCATTTGACATTAAACACCTTGGGAGAACTATTTTGTTGGTTTTACAACTTAAAAATACGTTTTTTATTATGTAAGTTGATGGTTTGTCTACTACAAACAATTGAAAGTTTTGCTTATTTATTCATTTACAAAAAAAATAATCCTACTTATATCAATTTTCCATAAAAAAATAAATAAAAAATATAATAATCTTTAATAGTTTCAAAAATTAGAGAAAGTGTTTTAGTTAATAATTTTATACTTGTGACATGAAAGTATAATTTATTATATATATATATATTATATATATATAATATATATTATATATATATATATATCTATATATATATTAGATATATAATATATATATATATATATATATATATATATATATATATATATATATATAAAACTATATTATATATATATAATTATTATTATTATATATTATATATAATATAGATATATATCCTTATATATATATATATAAATATATATATATATATAATATATATATATTTATGATCTATATATTATTATAGCTATATATATTATATATATTATATTGAAAATTAATCAATTACATGGACTATTGTATGTATTATGAAATTGATAAAAGCAATTTCTGTTGCCAACCCATTTCAAAGCACGTAGTTCTACGCCATCATATACTGTACTCAGTTCTACATGAGATCCCTTTTGCTCTTTCAGCTTTTCTTTGTCTGATGGCATATCATTTGATGTTCCTTTCAATCTGTTTTGCCTAACTGTACCAATAGAATGGATTTGTTTTTTTTGCTAAGTGAGCCATTAGTCTTGGTGACGTAAACCAATTGTCATGATATATATATGGTTTGCATTTACAGGAATAGTTTTTCCCAGCTTCAAAACTATATTGGATGATGCTCCCAGGTCTGGTTCTCCTTCAACTGGCTTTAGTTTTCCATCATAAACATAGAAATAATACAATATACCAGACTTATCGCACAAGGCAAATATTTTGTAACCCCATTTGTGGGGTTTGTTAGGATTATATTGCTTTATACTAGATGTCCCTTTGAAAGGCACGATCATCTCGTCAACAACACATTTGAGACATTGGGATATTGCGAAATTTTGACGGTAAATGTTCAATGAGAGGACGAACTTTGAATAGCTTATCTATATTCGGATCATTCCTATCATGTACATGGAAATTGTTATTGAGATGGAGGGAACATTTTATTTCTTCTCATCGCTTTCTAGTAAAAACTTGGAAAGTGAGTTGAATTCAAATTGTCCACTCCAGCAAAGTCTTGTATTTGTTATTTTTACGAATGACATAAGTAAAATTGTTCCAAAAAAATTGTTCTAGTTCATTTTTATCCAGACTAAGTGGTTTATTTACATTTCGCTGAGTTGAATATAAATTGCTCTCCCTTACTATAAAATCAAGAATATTATTGCCAAAAAACTCTCTAAAATACCAAATAGGTTGAGGAAGGGAATTACCATGAGGAATACTAATTGCCCACTCTGGAATATCTCGAGAGGAACTCTCTTCTAAGATAATACGCCAGGGTGATGAATCCTGCCTTCGTGTGATCCTACCAGCTAATAATTCAGCATGTGAAGTTCCAGCATGCCCTTCTGCTTCGACATTTGCAGCAGGCTCTTCCTCCTCAAGATGGCCCAAGCGGATTCTCAGGACATCTTTCTATCATCATCACTGCTGTATATATCTATATATATAATATATATAAAGTATAGATATATATATATAAATATATAATATATATATATTATATTATATATATCCTATATATCATACTATATAGTTATATATAATATAAATATATATATATATATAGTATCATATATATATATATATATATCATATACATTATATATATATATATATATAATATATCATATATAAAGATAATATATAATTATATATATATATATATATATATATATATATAAATATATTATATATTATTATATTATAATATAACATATTTATAGTGTGGTAATACAAAAGGCAGTACAGTAGAACTAAAACAATTTTACCATATATAGTATATTGATATATATACTAATATATATATAATATATATTATATATATATATATATTAAATTAAATATATAATATCCAATATATAATATTATAATATATATTATAAATTTATATATATTAAAATATATATATATATATATATAATTATAATATTATATTACCTATATATATATATCAAGTTATGTAAAGTTTTTGCAAAATCTCAATGAAAAATATCCCATAAATTAGAATGG
>JABUQX010067244.1:0-37500 GCA_015478945.1 Trachelipus rathkii | reverse complement strand
ATGAAGAATGCGTGGGCAGTAAATTAGGAAAGGAGAAAAGAGCATTGGTGCAGATCAGATGGCATTGAGAGGCACCAGAAGGCCGAATGAAATACTTTTAACCTGTTCCCTTGACAGAGAAATGTTTTCTGCTCGTTTTTTCTTTTCCTTGTTTTTACCTATTACCCACATACACACAGACATCTACATAATATATATTATATATATATATATATATTATATATATATATTATATATATAATAATATATATATATAATATTATATAAAGAATATATTATATTTTATATATATATATTATATATATATATATATATTATTATATATTATATATATATTATATTAATTTATAATATTATTATTATATTATAAATATATATATATATATAAAACTATATATATATGTTTTTTTTTTGGTGTTGTTGTGTTGTTTTTTTTTTTATGCATATTTGTTTTTTTTTAATCAATTTTTATGCATTATTTTAATCATATATTTCTTTTCTGATTATAGTACTATATATGTCGTACCGTTACGAGTATTATATAGGAAAAAAATATTTTCTTTGAAATTTGTAAAAACAAAAAGGGAAATGACCCTTTACTCGTAAAAAATTTAGAAAAAATAGAAAAACGCAATTTCTTGTTTTTTTTCTAGTGTGGCTAAAAAATGCCAAAGTGAAGTTTTATTTTTTGTTTTTTTGTCATATTTTTTTTTACATATTAAAAAAAATAGAAATTATTTTTTTACATAGTTAAAGGTCCCTCATTACATGAAAATTACAATAATTTTAGTCTCACTCTATATGATATGTATGATAAAAGCTTTCCCTTAAAACACAAAATAATCTCAAAAAAGACGATAAATAAGTGATTGACAAAAGCATTACTAACCTCAATTAGACAAAAGCACAATCTATATAAAAGTGCTAAGATGGGTACTATACCAATGAATGTTTATACAGAATACTCTTCAACACTCAAAAAACTAATAAGGTTTTTTTTAAAGGAAAATTTTATAACAGAAATGGAAGATCAAGTGATAGATTGATCCTGAATTCAAAGTAGAAAATAATAGTCACATTGGAGAACAAATAAAGGGTTACAACCTTGTGACAAAAGAAGAACAAAGAAAACTTTAGGTGAACTAGAGTTAAAGTTCCACATTTTGAAGAAATCATCTAACAGAGTAGGTCAGAAAAGATGACTTAAAATTTTAAGAACATATTCTTTTCTAATTAGTATCTTAAAGGATAATAAACATACTATCTTATTAGTTACAGACCTAATTAAGATAACTTTCAGTATCAAATCAGAACATGAAAAAAATATTCTATATTCTATATTTTATTTTATGAACAAAATAAAAATTATTGTGAAAAAAGACTTAAGAAAAATATGTTTATATTTTTTTTATATTTTCTTGGTTAATAGTTTACATTCACTATTTATATTAGAAAAATTAAGTGATTAAAAAAACAATTTAATTTTTAATAATATTTTTTTTTAATTGTGATGAATAACAATACATTACAGTGATTAATTCCGTAAATATTATATCGCTATGATATTTAAATATTTTGAACCATAAGAAGTTGAACTAGAAATTTATGTGAAAGAACATTTTTCGTTTTTTCGATATATGATGAGTTCTTTGTTTAATAGAAAGCAAACTAAGTTCCAATCTTGTGCAATTAGAAAAGTTAACACAAATAATTAAAAATAAACTAAGTGGCACATTCTAATTAAATATTAATTAAAACCCGGAAATTAAAAAAGATAGTAATTAGTATATAGGTAGTTAAAACAAAAGAGAATTAAAAATTATCAGTTCTCATGTTTTTATTAATTACCGAATTTTAGAAACAATTAGGGTTTTTTTTTTGTGTGGAAAATATTCTCGTTTAAAGAAAACTCAATATATTTAATAACATTAACAACATTAATGTTTTTTTATATTTTCTAGTTTTTAAATAAAATATTTTCTTTAAAAACATATAATATTTAAGAAAATAGAAAACAGTGTCAATTTGACTGAAAAGATTTAGCAAAAGTTATTAACAAGAGCAGTCGAAAATGCTATAAACTTTAAAAAAAAAATTTGTGAATAATTTTTAAAGAATTTTTTTATATTTTATAGAAAATTATAGTACAACAATCCTATTGTTTGAAATTGCAGAAAAGTGAGCAATTTTCAGAACCAGAACAAAAATATTTTTGATTAGTTTCTTAAAAGAAGTTTCAAAAATTTTCTTTTGATAGTTTCTTATATTAAAGAATGAAGAATGAATTCATCAGAGATATTTAAGATAGACTTTGAACTTTGAACTTTTTAATTTTGAAATAAATAGGAATATTTATTCCTCATCATCTAAATAGATTGATAAACTACAATAAATAGCTTCACCACAATGAAGAGGAAAAGTGAAGATAAAGAAGAAGACGAAAGAATTTTGCAACAACTCGCTTCTGTGTATACCAATATTGAGGAAGCTTTGGAGTATTATTCCTGGCTTCATAACGAACCAAACTTCCTATTAGAGGAGCAAACAAGGACTCATTCTAGCAACAGAAATAATGAAGATATTGTTATTGAAGAACAATATCGATATAGAATGGCCACTATACCTTGGACAATGGATGGAACTGTCCAAACATTAGAAAATAGAGGTTATATTTTTACAGAATGTCATAGTGACAGGTATCCTTCTGTAAATGATTTTACTGTTTATCGTATGCAAGACGCTAATTTAGAATTACAGCCAAGAGACTACGATAATTTTGATTGGTTTCTTGATATGGAAATTTCAGATTTTGATTTCGAAGAAGATTTCGAAGATTCAATAGATACATTATCCTTGTTAGAATGGCTTGACCAGCCGGAAACAATGAACCACATTATGGGTATTTATAATGAAAGTGAATCTTTCAACAATGATAATGAACATCAAGAACCCCCAGCAGTGATCATATGATAGATCATGATTATTGTACTACTTTGAATGAAGAAATGGACGATTTAATGAATCACAATGTACAATTATCTAATTCAGGAGATATCGAAAGCGATATATCTTCTGAGAGAGCTAGGAGGCTCCAAACAATTATGAATAATTTGGATCTCTCTATCGAAGGAACCAGACAACGCCAAACGATTTTGGATCAGTTATATGGAGGTTCTATTGAGAGTGAATTCCTCCCGAACCTTTTAGACCCCTTCGTGAATAATGAGGATTCGAATATGGAAGAATATCCACATGGTTTTGATCATACAGAGATTCAAGTTTTAGAATATTTCCCTTCTATTTTAACACCTATAATTGAGGTGTCTGAAGAAGTAGAAGAAGAACCAGAAGACATTGTTATGGTTATAGAAATATTTGGGGAAGAAGGAGATGGGAATACACCTCCCCCCACGACCATTAATGAATATATAAATCTTTAGGCAAGCAAGAGTGGACAGACCTCTTCTTTAGCAAAAAATGAATAACTCTGTGTGTTTAAAGTAGTACAAAATGCTACAAAATAAGTACCAAAGTAATAAAAATAATAGTAACAATTATAATAATAAAAGAAACTCACCTAATTTTATTCAATGTGACAAAAAATAGTGTTGATGAAACTTCAGAATTATGAGAAGAAAAGAAGAAAGCATGGGCTGAGTTAATTACCCATTCTTTAATAAATTTCTTTAGATTTAAATTTATAGAAGAGATTGAGAATACTTCATTAAAATATTTAATGAAATTATATCTTCTCTGATCAAGAAGGATCATTGAAAAAGAGAAGAATAAACATAAAATTTGGATTTCAGAGGAAATTTCAAAAATTGCTAAATTTGCTCACACTGATACATCTATGAAAACAGACTTCTTACAATAAAATCACAGATGTATATATATATATATATATATATATATATATATATATATATATATATATATATATATATATATATATATATATATATATATAATATATATAATTATATTTATATATATATATATATATATATATTATATATTATATAATATATAAAAAATACACATATATATATATATATATATATATATATATATATATATATATATATATATACAGGTTTTAACAATTCGTAGTAAAATTTATAAAAATCATACGGGAAAATAGGATCTTGGACCCTAGAAGCAAACAGAGTAGAAAATCAGAAATTTCGAAAATTACCGTTTTCGCTTCAAGTGGTTTCGTAAATTTTACCCATTATTTAAACAATATTAATAAACATATATTATATATATTTAAACATATATATATATATATATATATATTTGTAATAAAACAGAAATTTAGAGTTTAGACTCTAGAAATAAGAACTTATAGGCTCAGCTTTGAGAAATGAAGAAGAAATCATATGAAGAAAATTGTCCTTCAATCCAACAGACAGCAAAGGAGAACATATTACTCCACAGAAACATTATCTTGTAAATTAATATTAATTAAAGAAGTTAATTAATATCCAATTAATAACAAATTAATAGAAAAATACCTATTTTAGGAAGGAAGAGACTCCTAAATAGCACAAATATCAAGAAGAAATTGATATTCCAATAGAAACTCTTTAAGGAAAAGAGATTGATATAATCCAACTTAAGTAGTTTATTAAATGAAGGTTTCAGACAAAGAAAATAATTATCGCTTCAGTATTATAAGAAGAATAATGAAGTACTTAGATTTAAATTCAAGAAATTTAGATAGAAATACTAGAATACATTTTTATTTGTTAGCAAAATTTTAAAATTGGAACGTTTAAAGAAAAAGTTGAAGTTTTTGAAAACAGAATTTATAGGATTATTTTATTTATTTTTCCTTATCTTTTAGGAAATAAATTTAGATAACAGTCTTTTGTTTGAAAATTACCAAGGACATATGTTGCACTAATTTTTACAAAGGAATTAGCAAATTGCCGCCTCGAAATCATTGATGAACTTTATAAAGTTATACCGAAAGCTGTACTATATCCTGAACTTAACTTTATTATACTCAATAAATCTTTCAAAAGTGACTCAGGTGACATAAAGTTTTTACAGATATGAATTGTATTGATTAAATTAAAATCAGTAACCATTTTGCAAATGTTTATAGAAGAAGCTAGAAATATCTTTTAAATATTATATCATTAGAACTATTCAAGTCAGTAATGAGAAAACCTAATTCTTTGGAACTTATTTACATCAATTTTAGGGAAAAAAAAGAACATTGATAAATGAAACCCATAGGTGCTTGAACTCATGTGAACATTTTATAAAAGGTGTTTATTTTATTAATTATTTTAAATTCAAATAATCTAGACAAACATATTTGATCTTTTATGCTTTATAATATGTCAAAAGTAAATTAAATAGTAAAGAAAGAAATAAGAATTGTTATAATCTATTTAACCATTGAGGCTTTATAGAGAAAAGAACCTAGGTAATATTTTGATTCTGAAAAACAGAAGTGTTCCAAATAAAGGATAGAATAGTTTTTTCTTAGTTTAAGTCTTCAAAAGAAACATATATAATATATCAGAAAGAGATCTGATAAGAGATATAAAAATTAATAACAATCTCTAAGTAAAATTTAAACAAATTGATAGAATATAAAGATTATCTATAGATTGTCGATTTCAAGTGGAAAGGACAAACCTGTCAAAAGATAAGGAATTGGACAATTTACCATTTATAGATTAGAAACCTCATTTCCCAGATAGCTTCAAGTTAATACTACACCTTAATATATTTACATTTTGTTCAACATTTAAAGTGAGTTTTTCCAGTATGCGGAAGTTTAAATAACCCTTTGACCCCTAGATAAGAAATCGAAGGTTTACTTTTTAAATGGAACTTTGGGACACTTTCGCTTTGAAAAGTTAAAAATGGAAAAAGCCTAGAAGGCCTATCCCTGATTAAAGGAAGATAGGGGTATATAAAGAACAGAAAAGGTTCTTTATGATATAGGGGTATAGAAAAGTTAGTTAATGGTCAGAAGTTGTAAACTTAGACAAAATGGGGACGAAACTTTTTAATAATTTCTGTTAGAAGAACACCTACAGAATCCCTCGAGGCTCAATTGTGGAAAAGGATGGAAGATTCCTACTATTTCAGAATTCAGAAAAATTAGGAATTCAAACACAAGTATTGGATGAAGGAATTAGTACCATATATTTTATAAGTAATTCTAACAAACGACTCAATGGAATTGTGAAATATCTACAGTAAGATTTTATCAAGTTGGATAATTATATATACCGTAATGAGTTTGTTATTTCATTGAGAAACTCAATAAGAAAATAGGAAAGTAATGAAGACTTTCCTTAAGTTTAAAAGAAAAGCCTCTTTAGGCATTGAAAGGATTACAGTCAACAGGGAAAATCTAAAGAATCTCTGATTTATTGATAATAAGTTAGTAGTGCACTAATAAGCGAGTTTACCAGCTGTGCTTTGAAAACTAGAGATAAACCATTGACTTTATTTAACATTTTAATTATAAAGAATAATATCAGAGAAAGGAGAAGAGGAGAGAATGTGCTTTATTTTGGAGTTAAAGTACTCGAAGAACAAATGTACAGAATAGAAGAATTTATTTGTAGATCTACAAGAGAGAATAAAGGAAATGATGGAAAATTAGAGGCACAATAACAAACACCTACGCTGTACACGTGCTCAAAACGCCTGCATTTGAGTGAAAGTTCAGGATAAATACAGTAAAAGAGAACAGATAAGAGCTTGGTATTGGAGCCCTCAAAAGATTGAAAGTTTTCGTTTAAGAAAGAGACATAAGAATACATAGAGGAAATATGATGTTTAAGTGGAAATTAGAATAAAGACCCCACATCTTGCAGTAAATAATGAAGATAGTAGTTCGTGTAAGAAAACAGGAGAGCAATTCCGTTGAGATACCAACCCAATAACTGGAGGTTGCCAACTCCCAGTTCATAAGAGTTGTAAAGGGTGGATGAGGAACAATATTTGAAAACCTGCTCTCTCTTAGGCTAATCTAATACTAAGTTAGTTGCTGATCTTTTCAAAAGTTTTAAATGTTCTTGTAAATAGTGTATAGGGTGTGTAAAGAATGAAGAAAGGAGTTGGTACTTGACAAACCTACAGTCACTCCTCTTTAGGTTCAGTGAGAATTAGGAGCACCAAGAGAACAGTCGAAACTTTCTAGGTGAGTATGACAACCCCCGTGTGATCAAGGATGAAGGTGAAAGTCGATATTGCAATGTTTCTTACGTGGGAGCCTAAACGTCCCGCCTTACCGATAATATATATTAATATTATAGAGTATATATATTATATAATATAATGAGAATGTATAATATATAATTATATATATATATAATATTATTATATATTATACTATATAATGATATATATATAGTATATAATTTATATATATATATATATATAAGTATATAATAATACATATATTAGTATATATAATTAGATAGAAAGAACATATAATGGGAGGCGGTAAACATAATTACTCGCTTTCTTGGGATTTGGAACCAACTGCTGTTGCGAGATTCGAGAGGACAATATATTAATCCGGCGCATGCTTAACGGACTGTGACTAATTCCTTAAACACCCAAAAAGTTGGGTTTCAGAACAGTTTTAAAAAGCAAGAAACCGAGGCTACCGTAAAGGCGACATCAACAAGGTGTCCACCTGATCCTATCCCCTCGTTTCTTATATTGTAGGATGTTAAAGTATTGCAGAATTTAACAGATGATGAAAGATGTTAAGAAAATATGGCAAAAGGTAAAAATAAAGTATTTAATGCCTTCTCCGTGGGATTGGAACCCGAACCGCTTGGTTTCGGAATGACAGGCACAATGGAGACAGACAGGAGCCGATTCTAGGTTTGGAGTTTTCCGAAGGCTGGATCTTCCATAATGTGTGGTGTTATCATACTCGCTACTTGGGCATAAATATGATAGAAGGGACATTCATTGGACTCAACCTGGTCGCAGAGGGGATTGCTCGGGGGGGCCCCGATGTAAGTTATCATAAAAATTGCTACCCGATAAGTTTTCAGCTCTTATAAAGTGTTATTCAAAAGTAGTGGTAGGGTAGATTTGTCCTAAGTTCTTCGATCAGAGAGCTATGTTGTATTACTTTCAGTTTACATTCCATTGTTATTTACTGTATAGTTCATTTATGATAATGTTCTAGTAGTGTGAAAATAATGTTGTCATCGTTATGAGCGGAGTCAGGTTTGCGCTCATTTTCGCGTGCGAGATTCTGTCGGTTTGCAGCGTCTAACTCGCATCTGTCTGTATTGGCTCGCACGTTATTAACAGACCCCCAGTTTTGGTCGTTGTTTGTCTGTTGGTATTTTCTCGTCTTTTGAATTGAGTTTTGACGATCATTATTGCCACCGTTAAACCATCAGCGATGGACTGTTATTTCTTCCGCAATAGATCGTATACACGCTCATGGCTGGACGCTTAGTGGTGAAGTTTTGAAAACGACATCGAGTAGCAAGATTTAAGATTATATGTCCACCAAAACAGAAAATCGGAAAGTTTTGTAAACCGAGAACATCTTTCAAAGAACAAGAACCGATTGGAAATTCATCACCCGGCGAGCTGTCGCCAGGCCTTTCAGCACTCCTTCTTGAAGGAATGTTCAGAAAACGAATTCGGTTGACGAAGGGCGGGAAGATAAGTTTGTTCGACATATTTTCCTAAAAGCATTGATGAGGCGATTTTCCCTTTTGGAGTTGATTTGTAATTTTTCGAGAGGACGAAGCGAGGTTGGCGGCAAATTGGAGAACAAACATTGAAACACGTTTCATTGTGTAATCAATCCGGTGTGATTGATTTGAAATATATGCATTCGTCAGACTAAACACTGATTGAATCATATTAGAATCGAACGGCTGGGTAACTGAGCGTTGAAGTTAAATGGCTAAGTCTTTTTCAGGGCAGACTTAATATTTTGGCTCGTTGTCTTGTTGCTGAGCGTGATATCTTCGGGCGGATGGCGTGTTATTGTCAGATACCTTTACTTTCGGAGGAGGCGAGCAAAAGCTGTCCCTATCTGAGGGGCGTTGATCTTGGTTGGGAGAGGCGTTTTTCTAAATTCCACCCTTCTTATCCTTTCAAGGATTCTTGAGTGACATCGCTGGACTTTTCTGGGCAGTTCTCTTTTGTCGATAACATTATTTATTACTGACTACAACATTTATTTCAATGACACATGCAAAAACGTTAAGCCTAAGATGGAAGATTTGTTTGAAAATTATAATGTTGGGTAGCGTCTTCCGGTTATGGGTTCGGATCCTCGCTCGTTTTTTTTTTTTTTTTTTATTTTCAAATTTAAATTTAGCAACGACTTATTTCTTATTATTTTCGAGATTATAGATTGTTTAATTCTTCACGTTGCTAACTATTTGATTTACAAGGTTTATTTATGGTCAAATATCATAATTTGATTAATCGCACTATGGTTTTATTTTCACAACAAATTTTTTTCATACATTTTGGATTACACCGGCAATTTTCACCGTTTTTGACTCCAAATCAGAGGGTGTTTTAATTCCTTGTAATTAAATTCAGGGTAACCATAAGAGGTCAACAGAAAATATAAGCCGAGATACTCGAGGCCTTTTCAAATTAATGACATGCAATCAATTAAATCTGTGATTGGAATGATAAAACTATCACTTTAGCGTTTATTAAATCAGGTAAATGATATTGACATTTGAAAATTGATAATTTGTAAATGCATAGGATGATAATAGGCACAATAAATCAGCTAATAATTAACTTAAATACTCGTAATTATAACAATGTTAATATTGAGCACAGACACATATTCTAGCTATGACCTCGTCCATTAGAAGTCCCTAATACACTTCCGAATCAGTTTTGCGTTCGTTCCTTGTTGGACTCTTTAGCCAATCAAATTCAAATGTTTGGTATTTTCCTCCCTGAAGGAGGGAAAGAGCCAGACATCCATTTTTACGCAGTTACAGTTCTTATTTGAAAGAGGTTCTCCAACGAATATTATTTGTGGGCACGTGAGGTTTGCAAGTTTGCCTCGTATTATGTGCACACACACCCACTATGACATGCATGCATATGCCTCACATAACTGTCCCTACCTTAATTTTTTCCTCCATATATATATATATATATTCTGTACCAGGCTGAGGCAAGAACACGATGATGAGAGTTTATAGTATATATACTATGATATATATATATATACTATATAGTATATATATATATTATATATTGTATAGTAAAATATATATTGTATATAATATACATATATATATATATATAATGATATACATATATATATATTTAAGTAAATTACTATTTATATATTATATATAATTATAGTAGTATACTATATATATATATATATATATCGTATTTAAATGTTAAAGATATATAGTAGTATATATATAACTAGACATTAAATTTATTGGGGTGATGAAGTCATTCGGTTATATATTATATATATTAGTATATTATGTATATATAATGATATATATGAGTATATTAGTATAGGCTATATATATATATATGTTACAGAGATAAAGACCGCCGCAGATCACGGGCAGAGCCTCTATGTCAAGGAGGAGGTGTATTATCTCTTATTAACGTCGGAGCAGGACGGAGCCAAGCCAAGGGAAGAAAGCCACATCTCCCACCCGACCAGGTTGCGACCGGTTGGTAGTGGACCCGCTGCGCTTTGGTTTGGAACTGCTCTAGACACTTCACGCTATCTGGGCGCTTTTATATCATTAATAAATCATATGGTCAAAACTGATGCGAGTCAGAATGACGAAATTTAAATTATGGATTTATATATATATAATATATATAAGATATATTATACTTTATACATATATATAGTATTATCAGGATATATAGTATATAATTATATATGATATAGTTATATTATATATATTATATATAAAGATTATATTATATATATTGTATATAGTAGTATTTATATAGTTATATAGAGTATAGTATTAGTATATACGTATCTATATTATTATATATGATATTATTATATTGAATATCATTATCATTACTATTACCGCCGTCACCGGATATTTTTATCACTGGCATCTAGAGAACCTATCACTGACACTCAACTGATGATTAACTATCTATATATTACCCAATGATTGGTTTTATCACTAATGCATTAAACATGCATTACAATTACTATCCCCTTTCCATCACTGCCACTATCATTATTATATATATAGTAATATAATATTAATTATTTAATAAATATTTAGTTATAATATATATATATATATATGTATAAATATATATTATATTATATTATATATATATAATATGATCACTTAGTATATATATTGATATATATATATGATATATATATATATATTATTCGTCAGCTGTGTATATATAGTATGGACCATATGGTCACAAGCCTCGTACTTTAGAGGCTTTGAGATTAAATTTACGGTAGAGAGAGCATTTGGTTTTAAAAGTATTAGGGCAAAACTAAGATATTTTCTGTGAGGATATATTGTTGTTTTTCAGACCCTATGTAAAAAGTGTTAACACTATCAGTTAAACATTCAGAGTATTAGTTGCTTAATATTGTTTTAGTGTTCACGATATGTTAATATGACCTTTGCTTGCGGCAGCAGTACTAAACCTCGTGATAGCGTTTTTTATAGTATTTGCAATGTAACCATTTTTTCTTGTGTACTCTGAATTTTTTTCTCCTTTAATGCCATTTCATTAATTGAGCAATCGTAATTCTATTTTCCATCAACATAACACTTTTCATCTGATATTTAAGTAGCAATTTGCAACATTACTATTTGCCTTAATCTTCAATGTCAAGAGATATATTAATAAAAATGAAAACAAAGGAAAAGATAATAATATAGTAGAATATAATATTTAATACATAATCAAAAATAATAATAATAATAACAATAGATAATATAATGTAATAAAAGATAGATAATAATAATAATAATAATAATGAATAACAATAATATCAATAATAATAATAATAATAATATAAAATATTAAATAATAATAATAATAATATAATAATGAAAATAAATATGAACAATAATAATAATAATAAAATATAATATGATGGAATATAATAAAATAATAATAGATATAATAAATAATATAGTAATAATAATAATAATAATAACTAAAGATAATAATATAGATAGATAGAATAATATAATAAATGTTCAATATAACTAATAATGATATGAATAATAATAACAATATTAATCAAAGCAAGTTAGCAATAATAAATCAAATATTTATAATAATAATATAATATACATAATATAATTGAATAATAATATAATAATACATACTATATAATTATAATAGAGGATATTAGTTTTGATTATAATATAATAATAATATATCCAATAATAATAGATAAGTTCTTAAACGCACCTTATATTATGATCACATAATTAATAATGAATGCTGATATAACAATAATTAATACATAATAAATATTAATATATGAATAATATGAATATTGAATAGTAAATAACAATATATTTAAATATATAAAAATGAAAAACAATATTAACAAAGTGCGCAAGATAAAATAATAATAGTAGAAATAATAATAATAATAATAATAATAATAAATGAATAGATAAGTGATAATAATAATAATAATAATAATAATTCGAATTAAGATTATAATCATTATAATATAATTAATAATAATCATTAATGAATATATAAATGAGAAAGGAAGAATAATTTATAAAAATATTATTTCCTAATCATATGATTTTAATGATCATAATAGATATAATTAAAAAGATAATATAATATATATAATATAATAATAATAAGATTATAATATATACATAAATAATAAAGGTGATAATAGATAATATATAATAATATATAATAATAATAATAATAATAATAATAATATAATAATTACAATGAACCATTCGGCAATTAAATATTATTATGTTGCGATAAAATAAGTAATAAGAATATACAAGTAAATTAGTTGATTTAAATAGGAGGTAACTACTAATAATGACTTTTTAGGCCTATAGTAGCAATAATAAGATAATTAGAGTAAAATTAACAATACATGGGAATATGGATAGGTAATGCATAACTTAGTATATTTTGTATTCAAAGATCCAATCACTTTAAATTAATTAACTTTTAAAAGGCTATAGATTATAAAAATAATATTAATAATACCCAGAAGTAATAGAAGATAAAAAATGTAAAGGCAACAACAATTACAGCTACAACTATATATTATCAACCAACAACAATAGAAGATAGATAATATGAAATAATAATAAATAATATTAATAATCATTGTAAATAATAAAATAATAATAATAATATATAATAATCAATAATAATTAATAATTCAATAATTAAATAATAATAATAACCCATATAAATAATATATACAATAAATAATTAATACGAAATATAATTAATGAATAATGATTTATTGATATTTTTAATCAATATCTAGATAAGTAATACATATATAATAAATAATGTATACATAATTGATAGATCGGTGCATGAACGGAAAAAAGCAGATTGAAGATAAGTATAAGTAAATGCAAATAACCATAAATGATAGATGAAAAATGGTATATATAATAATAATAATATGAATTAATAATAATAGAATGAATAGATGCCATCATTAAAAAGGAGAAAGGATAATAAGAGTCTGACAGAATATTACATATAACGAGAATAATATATTCAATGGTCAATGCTTTGATTCCGGGGGAGAAAGGAAGAAAAATTTGACATTATCTATATACATAGTCCTATGCCGAATTTTTTACAGAGCTTTCAGTTATAGCAATGAAAGTATACATAAAACATTATATTTGCCAGCATGATCTGAATAAAATATAAAGAAATAATAACAGAGATCATATAATAATAATAATATATGATTAATACTAATAATTAATAATAATAAATAATAATAATAAAGAATAGATAATAAAGTAAGTAATAATAGATAATAATAATCAATAATATCGTAATATATCAATATAAATAATATATAATAATAATATATTAAGTAAATAATAAATATCATAAAATAATACAGAATAGTAGATAATAATAGAATAATAAAAGCAAAAAACATATGAGTAAATAAGATAATAATATAAGGATAGATCATTAATCAGATAAAAATAATTTTACTACAGATAATGATTTAAAATGATAATAGATCAATAATAATAATAATAATAATAATATATATATATAATAATAATAATAGGTAATATATAATATAATAATGTAAAATATAAGTAAAAATAATAAATATAGATAAATAATAAAAATAATATATTAAAACATAACAATAATATAATAATAATCAAGATATAAATCAAATAGTAATAATAAATAAAATAATAATAATAATTAATAATATAATAAATATATAATAATAATAATAATAGATATATAATAATGAATGAAATAATAAATAGCTTGTATGTAGATTTAAACTTTTAGGATTATTACGATTATTTTATCGTAGAATATCTTTTCAAATTATTGGTCAATCATCACTTTTTTAGATGGAATTCGAACTCTGTTACAGACCATTCAATAATAAAATAAAATGAATAATAATTAATAATGAATAATAATTAATATAATGAATATTATGATAAAATAATACAATAATAATAATAATAATAATAATTAATATAGTAAATGAAATAATTATATAATAATATAATAGATAATAGATAGGGGAAATAATTATAAAATATAATATTAATAATATCATAATAATAGGTAGATATATTAATAATTAATATTAGTAATAATTAATAGATAATAGATAATAATATAATAATTAAAAATAATAATAATAATAATAATAATCAATAATAAAAATTCAAATAATATAATATAATATAATAATAAATAATAATAATGTATAATTAAATAATAATTAATACGATAATAATAATAAGTAATAGTAAGTATGATGAATAATTAATAATATTAATCTAAATAATGATAATGAATAATAATAGATAATAATACTGAATAATAATAAATAATAATCTAGAAAAATAATAATAATAATAATCTAAATAATATAAATATATATCATAATCATAATATGAAATAATAATAATTATAATGCATACTTAAATTATTCTAATAATGAATATAATAATCAATAAATAATATATATTAATATATGATTAAATAATAATAATAAAATAATAGTAATAATAATGATATAATAAGAATAATACAATAATAATAAATATAAAAATATGAATATAATATTAATATAATAATCAATATTCGATATTTGTATGGATTTGAAAAGATGAATAAAGTCAAATGAAAATTTTGTAAAGCTTGTGATTTAGTTATATAGATATGTTTAATCGGGTTTATAAATGTATATAGAAGGATGTTTAAGAAGTTTTGCCGCTTTATGTTAGTTTATGGTTCATGTTCTTGGACTGATCAACTTAGGATGAATCAAATGCCTAGTATACAAAATAAATTCTGTTATATCGTATTGTTAAAGTTGAAAACTACTCTCAATAATCACCTTTAAATTGTTACTGTCATAAATGCGAGCAGCAAATAGGTAAGTTTCTCTTTAAATTTTAAACAATATCGTTGGTGAATTATTTATACGAACAAATAAAAAGATAAAAGTTATTAAACACAAACGATGAAAATTAAAATTGAAAAAAGCAAAAAAAATAGAAGAAATTGTTCAATAACGAATCCTGATGAAAGTCGTAGATGAGAATACTTCTCGTTAAAACTCGCCTTAATGTATTCCATTTCATATGTTCTGATGGACCTGTGAAACTGTCATTAAGAACCCAGAAAACAAAGAACACATAAAACGATGAATAATACGACGGTATAGAGTTACTGATTGGCCAGAACAATACAGCTACGGGCCGCAAGTTGCTACACTAACTGTTTATTTTACAGAATAATAACTAAATTTTACTATTCTTACTTATCACTGACTAAATCATACTGATTCAACATTATGTATTTTATTATTATTATTATTATTATTTATTATTATTATATATATATTGAATGATTATTATATTATGTATTATTTATTGAGTATTATTATTATATTATTATTATTTTCATTATTAGATTTATTATTATTGATTATTATTATTCATTATTTAATTATTATTTATTTATATTATTTATTATTATTAATTATTATTATTATTTATGATTTATTATAATATATTATCTATTATTATTATTTCATATTATATTTATTGTATTTATCGTATGGGGAGGTACATATATTATTAATAACAATAATTTTATTATTGATTATATTCATGACAATTATTATTATACACTTATTGTTAAGGTCATAATACACAATTCGTCTAATTACTAGTCTAACACCGACTACAAGGCGCGATGGTGGATCCCGAGCATGGTCAAGAACTACCAGTTTTAAAGCATATTAGTTGCCCAGGAATATGTTTTGTACCTTAGATAATAAATTCTCAGAATAAGTTGATTAATTCAAATACTTTATTTTCTAAAGACGGTTAATTCCATGTTTCATTGAAAGCAGAACCGTCTGACGTTTCCACTGCGTACACTTTTCAAACATAATTTAAGGAAGTCTCCTGAATATATCTATCCGGGACATATTGAAACATCGAAGACAACCACGTGACTGAGCCCACTTCTCTCTTCTCTCCACCAAACATCGAGAAAGTCAAACAACGATCAAGACACAACCCCCCAATACTTGTTCTGGGACACATATCTGTAAGAGTATCCCAAAATAAATCAACAAAGACAACATGTACCATGACCAAGAGCATTCTGAATGACATACAACAAGGTTTATAAACACCGATCCCCCCCAGCTAAATACATGAAAAATCACATAGCATTCGAACTACAGAAGCGGGATGAGTAGGAGTTTCACTTGTAAACATTAAAAAATAGAATGTACGCATTTGTGCCAGGGAATATCACCTCAGTTTTGCGCTCTGAACATAGGTTAGAGTGAGAAGTTGTAATGGCATCTGCAAGTATAGAATGGAATTAATGGTACAATGATCAGAACAAAGGAAAGATTGTGATTGGTTGGAATGGAAGTTGTATAACAAATCGTTTAGGAGGGTATGTTCCGATGGATTATAGGAGAGCAATAATAGTACCCTTATGTAAGGGTAAGGGAAACTGTAGAAACTATTATAGGGGAATTAATTATTGAGTGTTGTAGGAAGATAAAACAGTATTTTGGTTGAAAGCGTGCCGAGTGACTGAGGAGGAGGCGAAGACAACGTGCTTTTTAGAAGTAGGCATAACAAATTTCGCATTGAAAAATGAGTTGAGAGAGAGAGTAATCGAATTTATGATTTATGGACTTTCAACAGGCGTATGACAGGATGAAATGGGGAAGTTCTGTGGCAAGTGTTAGTGTAAGCTTTTGAATAGGGATCAAAGTATGTATGGACGATTGTGAAGGCTTGTTGAAAGAATTAATGTAGTTGAAAGCTTATGTTTAATATAATAAAGTGAGGCAGGGATGTGTATGTTCTTCTTGGTTATTTAATATGGATAGGGTGATGAAAAAGAATTTAGAGTAGGGGGTGGAAGGGTAAGTAGTTAGACTGTGGAGAATGTGAAGAGAGTTGGAAAGAGTGCCCTGCTATGTACGCCTGATGATTTGGCTTATGTGGCGATATTCATGAGAGAGATTTAGAGGAGTGATGCGTAGAGGATATGACAGGAGGTAATAATTTGTATGTGTGTTGTTAAAGTTAAATGGTAGTAAGTGGGAGGTTGCTGTTGAAGTCATTTGGGGTCGAGTATGGAACAATATCTGAGTTTAAATATTTTAGGATTATATGTTGGATAAAAGGGAACGTGTATTTAAATGCATGTGTACGAAGGAAAGTTGAGAATGGGAAGAAGGTGGGTGTAATTAGATCCTTGGAGAATACAAAAGGACTAAGTCTTGTGCACTAGGGTTTTACACGAGGGTATGTTTTTTAACGGGTTTATGTATAGTAGTGAAACTAGGTGTGGAATAAGAAGGTATAGACAAGGTTTAATCTGTTACTTAGGGAGATATGTGTGTGTATGTAATTGATAAATGAGGAATGAACGTGTTAGCGAGTTGTGTTGGGGTTTTGGGCGGGGTGAAGAAGTATGTATTATGAAAAAGAAAAAAGTGGATTTACTTCAGTAAAGAATGTCTGATGGAAGGAATGCAAGAGGGCAGAGGTGAGAAGAAAGTGCATAATAGAGTGAATCTCGGGGTTTTGTGAGGGGTAATGGCTTTGGGCCGGGTCAAGGGATGAACCCTCATTGACGAGATACTTCAGTGAGAGTCCGTCGCAAGAGGACTTGAAAGAAATTGTGGCATGTTTTTTTTTTTTTACTGCGACAAGCCCACCTAAAGGCTCGCACGCGCTCTGTCTTCCACTACTTCTGTTTCCAGTGTATATGCTTCACTCACCCCGATCTGGGGAAAGGAGTAAGATGATGATGATGATAACAAATAGATTTATTTCATGCGCATTTTTAGTTTTAAGAAATTTGCAATGTTGTATTTTGCTAAGTCTTTCAATTTCTAGAACTATTTCTAAACTAACAGAAAAGGTATTTAACGCAGTGTATTTTAGTTTGTTTGTGCATGTATGTTCTTAAAGTTCTAAAAAAATTATAATGAAGATGATAAACTTCAAAAAAAAAAATTATTATTGCTGATTTCAAAAGGGTCTAATCTAAGCGAATTATAGGATTTCAAGGAAACGGTTGAGTAACCTCCCAAAATTAGCGACCCTTCTAACTAGAAACTAAATCACAAAAAATTTATCACATTCTTTTAAATAATATTTCTGAAAATGTTAGTTCAAGAAAATTGTTCAAATTCCTAAGAAACACAACTAAAAAAAACCTTTTTAATTTCTCTATCTACCAGAAGCTTTCTTCTGATGGCTGAATGGCTGTCTGATATGGCTGGCGTTCCAATCAAGGCTTTTAACTCTTTATTCAATTTTCATTTTCACACTACACTTTATAATAGTAGTTTATAGTAAGAGCGTAATTTTTTTTTTTCAATAGTCATTATTTTTAAATAATAATAATTAGCTAATTATAATAATAATAATATAATAATAAAATAATAATAATAATAATAATCACACAAATAAAAGAAATAATAACATAATAATTTATATTTTAATATAGTCTTTGCATGTTGTGAGAACTTAATCCATTACTATTTAAAGATAATTTTAAATGATAAGTTTTATAATAAATTAAGTAACTTCACATATTCAAAACTTCGCTATATTATAAAAAATCTCATTTTTTACGCAGCCCAAATACAAAAAAATCATAATCACCCTCAGAAAGGATAGTCTTTAAGTCTAACAACTCAAAGGATTGAACTCAGGAGGTGTAAGCCCTCATACAGCGTTCTTGAGTTCAAAGTTACAGAGTTGTGAAATTCCCCCACAAGAGTCACTTCTTCGATTCTTTTTCCTTTTTAAAGTTAGAATAGAAAAACAATCCATCGCAAGATTCTTTTCTTCAAGACTTAAAACCATTGGTCGATGGCTGTGTTAATTGCAAATTCTTCGCCTCAAACTCGAGGCTCTTAAGAGTAACACAAATAATTTGTATATGTGTCTATTATTTGATACTATTATTTTCGTCTAGATAATAAAACAAATGTATTGATATAGCGACACTTGGCATTTAAATTTCAACATTTTAAGTAACTTCACAAATTTCTTCGCCAGCGAGGAGTTCCTTCAACAAAAGACAAGAAAGAAAAGGCGTTCTCCTATTTGTAGAAAAATCATATCCACTTTTCAGAAATTGTATCCTTAATTCACAACAAATATAAAAAGAAGGAGGCTACAGCCTTCCTCAAGGTTCAAATTACAGGAGTTGGATGAAGATTTTCTTTCTTGTTTTTTCTAATGAATCTTTGGAGGAATGATTTATAAGAGAAATAGACTACAATTAGAGGAATATATTATTTTTGGCATCTCAAATATAAAAGTTTCAATAGTCAGCGAATAAAAAATAATATAAAATAATATAATAATAATAAACACACAATAATTATTTATATATATATTATAATAATATTTTATATATAAATAAAATCTTCATTGGAACTCTCAACGCATTGAATTTTGTCAAGCTGGGACGCGAGGGGCGTTCTGACATCTTCTGGAACTTTCTAAGGTCATCCTTAACTTTCAATTCTCGCTCTTAATATCCAATAATAATCAATTCAAAATTACCTTTGCTAAAATATCTCAAAACAACAAAACTTTCCTGCTGATAAAACAATTCAAAATGGTTCTATACAAATAATCTTTATTGAAGAAACTTCAACTTATCCAAAAGATAACCTATGTACGGAATTGTCAACTTTTTCTGATATGTTGTGTTGCTTCATTAATTTTTTAATCGTCGTTTCAAAGTTAAAAATGACCAAATCGCCACCTACTTGAAATATAATAAAATGTCTTCCTCATTCTTCACCAAAAAAAAATTAAGAGAAAGTGAGAGAGAGAGAGAGATTCTTTACATTACTCAATTTGTACAATTCAATTTATTTTTTTTCTCCCTCATTTCGAGAAAGGCAGATTTTCTTTTCTCCGCAAAATATCTGGCTATCAGGCTAAAGACATAACAACAAGAAGTTTGGTAGAGAAAAAGGTTGGTAGGTTAAAGACATCAAACCGAGAAGTTTGGATTCAGAGGAAAAATGTGTTTGTGGTTTAGGGTAAGAACATTGACACCCTACGCACTGGTAATGAAAAAAAGTTAGGCTTGTGTTTTGGTGGTATTAGATCCATGATCTATTGTTTCCAGGAGTTGGTCAGATTTTGTTTTAAACAATGTGATATCGTCGGGGTAAGTTTTGTTGGAAGAATCAGAAGAGAGAAGTAGAATTTTTTTAAATTAGATTTCTTTATTGTATGTATTGCACCAGACACTGCTCTCTCTATTTTTTTATCAACTGACAATGTTAATGTGAATAAATTTATTTTCGTTTTGTATTACTAAATGAATCTTGGAATATTATATATATTATATATTTTTTAAATATTGCTTTATTCTCAAAATTAAAGTTTTTATGCTTTGAAAAAAATTTATGAAAGAGAGAGCGAGCTTTTCTGCATATAAAGGATGTTTAATCTCACATTGACCTATTCCTGTAAAAGTTGCAGTTATGTATATGTAGATCGAGCAGAATGGAAGTGAATCTGTAAAAGTATTTTAAAATTTCACGGTAATTTTTCAAATAAGAAAATAAAAATTTTTGATGTGCCAAAATTTTTAACCCTTTACTTTGTTCCAATATCTATTGACACACTTATTCATCAAACTAAAAAATTATTTAATGGCCTTTTCTTATCTTCTTTTCTCCTGAATAAATTTTTTCTATTTTATATTAAGTAATAATTATGTATTTGTTATTAATATTTTTTAGAAAATTGGCTTATTTTTATAATTGACAAGTGGAATAGCTTATCTTATGAACTTTTGTTTAAATTGCTTTGCTAATTGGGTCTATATGAGTCACAATAAATTACGTAGTATTAGCAGGTGTACCGAATTCTGGGTCCGGCGGTTTATTTGAAACATTTTTTTCCCTCCGGTTCCAGCCAGAATTTCAAAAAATTCTGGCTGGAACCCCGGAATTACTAAATTACTTCTGAGAAAAAAAATTTGCTGAAGAGGAAAACAAATTATTATCCTAAGCTCATTTTTAACAAAATATATAGTAGTCTGCAGCATTCATACAGGTGTAAATTCACATGATTCTTTTTATATTTTTTAGAATAAAGCTTTTTCTCAAAACTAAAATATACGGATTATAAGATGATTACAATTATTCAAATTAATTGCCAAAATTAATATATATAATATATATATATATATATATATAATATTATTATATTTATTTATATATTATTTATTATATTAAATATATTTATATATATATTATATATTTATAATAAATAACTACCTATATAACTATGTTAATATTATATAATTTTTTATTTTATTTCTAATTTTAATATATATTATTTTATTTTTATTAATATTATATTATTTTTAATTTTAACTTTCTTTAATATATCTTTTTTATGTTTTGAACGTTTAGAGAGTGAAACATTTATTTTACTTTTTTTTTCAGTATTTTGGGGATTTTTAGAACATCGCTGATACATTTTTGAAAAAAATGCTATTAAATTTCTATGAATATATGGAGGGAGACTGAAAAGGAGAGTAATTTTTGGGCTGGTTATCTGGCTTTTATGTTTGGAATTTAGCCTTTGGTTCACTTTTTTTTTCCATCGTATATTTTAAGGAATTCTTCATTTTTTATCAGATTAGAAATGTATCTGTGTAAAAAAAAAAAAAATTCAATTATGTACAGTATTTACTGATTTATTTGGCCCCTGATTTTTTTTTTTTCTTTTTACACTAACTCTCTCACTTTCCCTAATCCTCTCTATCTTCAATCTTCTATTTATTATATTATTTCGTAAGTAACTTTGCAGTAATTTCTTTCTTAATGCTCCCTTCGATGATTTTGAGGTTATTGGCAAATCTAAGTTTATTTGAAAATTATTTTTTTTTTGTTTTTTCTGAAATTGTAATTGTTTCTGTTTTTCTTCCATTTTACACATTATCACTTTTCTTAATTCCCTCTCAAATGGCCATATTCTTTTTAACCCATTCCTTCTATGTTTTCCATTTCTTTTTTGTTCTCATTTAAACTTTTATTTCATTAGAAATAAGTCAGTTGATATTTAGGTTAGTAATGAACAATGTATTTAAATATCTATTATTTGCATTATATACACATTTAAAATACTTTTTTCGTTATATGCGATAAATCGAAAGGTTTTTATGCATTTGCACTCTAGGAGCTAGGGTCCTCGAGAGTTTGAGAGTATATGGCTGGAGAGCTCAAAATATATGTAGAATATTGATGATATTATCTGATTTTTGCCTTATCGGTTTTCCGTAACCATTTTGTATTGTAATGTGTTAACAAATTCTTTTATATTATTTTTTCAAGAAATTTGCCAGGGAGTAGAAGTCATATTTTATTTGATTGAATGTTTTAGAATATAAACTTTGGGGCAGAGGTTTATCAAATATTCAATTCTTTCTAGAATTTTTTTTATTATTTATGTGCTATTTTCCACCTTGTTTTAACATCTTGAATTGGCATAATTGGTTGTTTTCTTTTTTTTTGTTCTAATAATAGCTTGTATCCAGTTCCTTCGTATTTTTTTTTAATTCATTACAGCTTAAAAGTTGGAATGATTGAAATGTGTCAAATATTCCTACAGATAGTATTAACATCACATTTTTTGTTTTTTTGAAAAATATAGGCATCTTTATTTATAATTGACAGTTTAATGAATAATAACTAGAAAAACTTCCTGTATCTTAGCAACATCAGTCCCCTATTATGTATTTCAAATCATTTTTAACGTGAAGAATGAAAATGATGATGCAAGGAGAATTCATTCTTTATATCCTTTTGTTCATCCAAATTTTATAATATCTAACCATAGTAATTTTTAATTCCAGAATGAGAAGTATTTTTTGTTTGTGTATTATTTACTCTTGGTTTCTATACAGATTACTAAAATAATATCTCTATCTTTTCAGAGACTTTTCTCGCTGGTGTTATTTTGGGCAGAGTGCAGCTTAAAGAAATAAATGAGTTTTTTTTCGTTTTGATTATTTAGCCCTTCTCTCCTAGTAAATGTAGGAAATAGTTGTCTGTAAGGATCAGCCTATATTATTATTTCTCGATATACTTTGCTGATCGATTCGAGGGGTTTCTGTTGGAGTTGGTAACCTTTTCTCTTATTATTTTATATGAGTGATTTTCTTAGCTAGGATAACATTAGATTTTAGTTTTTTATTATATATGTGTGTGTTAATTAAGTTCTTATTGAATTCTTTGTTTTATTCTTTCCGCTCACTCGTGAAGATGATCTGGGTCACCTACGGCTATTGTGCAAATAAATTCATTTTTTTTATTTCCTGTGATGGTGTATTGATATGCCAATATGTTTGTGTGTATATCTCTATATCTTTATGTTGGATCTATTTGTCTTTGTGGTTTCCCTGTCAGCGAAAATAACAAGAACTCCTCCCTTTTAACTATTAAAATATTTTGGACTTCCATTTCTCTTCAATGACGATTTTCCATATGTCAGTGAAGTGGCGTTGTACTAAATATAAAATTTTATGTTTGAAAGTTAAATATTAAAATATTTTTTTTTACATTTCTTATATGTATGTATTTGTAATAATTCAAAAGAAATTCTGGTTCGGCAGGAATTTTTTTTTGTGATTCGGCTAATTCAGGTTCCGGCCGGAACTGGAAATTTCAGTTCCGGTACACCCTAATATATATATAAGACTAAAATATAAATAGTGATACTTTTGTATTACATATACCTAGATATGCAAAACAGATAATTAGTTTTAAATATACCCATTCCTTTAATATTCATATGAGTATATAGGGACCGCTATATATATATTATATATTTTATATTATATATATTTTTATTATATATATTTATATATATGTATTTTAATATTATATATAATATATATATATATATATAATATATATATATAATATATATATAAATATGGGTATCACGGGGTATAATGAGTAAATATTTTATAATATATAAGTTTTTTTAATAATTGAAGTGATTAGAAATGTTTGTTAGAAAAAATATTATATTCAATATTTGTATTTTATTTAAATTAAGTAAATGACAAGTATAACTCAAAAAAATTTCCCCCTTTTTCAGAAAGTATAAAAATATTCCTGTTGTAATAACCAATTCGAGTTTTGCCAAATTCAGACTAATACCATATACAAAGTGTAAATGTAAGAGTTTTGATGTAAATAATCTGGCTATTTCTTTTTTAGTTCGTAAAATATTATTGGTGAATGGTTTTGCGGTAAAATGGGTACTCTGGGGTAAAATGAGTAATTTTATAATGTTTATAATATAAATATTTGCTTTATTAATTTAAACATTATTATTATTATTATTATTACTGAAAAAAAAAATTTCAGATTTTTATAAAAAATAATTGTCCAAGAAGGATAATAAAATAGGTATAAGTTACACATGTTTTTTCATACCAAAATTATAATAAACATATGTACACCAAAGAGCATATGTTCGCAAGAACTTCGGCTATGTCATCGCAACTTCTTCCAGCCATTGGAATATAAATCGCCACTAACCTCTATAACCTATTTGATAAAATTGTGGCGATTTCTGAAAAAGAAAATTTAAAACGTATACATGATTTTTTGCATGTATTGGAATCTTTACATATTTCTCACTTATGGCTGATAAACTGAAAGTATTCTTAAACTATTTTATTCTAGAAGTCTTATCATTCATTAAGTCATTGATTGTCTTGAGTGTCCCAATTTGTCATTATCATATAGTATCAGTGGGGTAAATTGGGACACTTCAGGTACAACTTGTCTCCCTCCTTTTCCCTAATGCACTTTTTGAATTTTTTTTTCTGAAAATCATGGCCCTATAGTAGGTCATAAGCACACAAATAAATACGGTAATTATGTAATTCTAATAATAGTTTTATTAGTATAAATGAAGATCATTCAGACTTTCCTTGGTGTGGTGAATAGGGACACCATATGGGGGTTAATAAGGACATCTTTATTATTATTTTTGGTATAAATTTTAATTATTTAATTTGTCGTAAAAATAATTGTTTATTATATAAAATTAGCTATAGGAATAAAAATGTCAATAATAATACAATATTATTATATATTGATATTAAATGGTGTCCCTTATTCACCGCTCATCAATTTATGTGGGGGAAAGAGGGTTAGGCCCAGTTATGTTCCCTAGTTGATTTAACCACTATGTACTGTTTGAAACAAAGATTTATTTTGTTCAATTTAAAGCTAACATACTCAACTGTATACACTTTAAAAATAATTAAAATCCATCCACAACTTTTCACTTTATAACAAAGTTAAGAAAAACTCAAATTTTTCAAAAGTGAAATTCTATTTAAATGAATTTCCTCCCATAATACATTATAATTTTTTAAAAATATAAAAACTTTCTAGAATTAAAAACTTGTAGTACTACTGAATGAGCAATAAAAAAAAAAAAAATTCTTTTTATATTTAGTGTCCCCATTCACCCCACGAATTTTAGTGGCCCAGTCACCCAGTCTGACGCTACCTCTAGTCCTCTAATTATTTTACCTCAATTCTTTGAGGTATGCGAGAAAAATTACATTTTTATAGTATTGAACTATATGACCTGAAAACAATGTATTATATTTTTACAATAATTAAAGCTGACATCATGTATCCATTCTTGCACATTTTTGCATTTGTCTAAAGATCCTTATCACTCATGAGTTCTTCTTTACTCCCATATTACTGAGCTAACATTCATTGTCCAGTATTGAAAACTTCACTACCATAGTCACACTTGTCTAGGATCCCCCTTTGTTGTGTCCTGCTAGCAATAAAACAATAAAATACCCTGTACTTGAAAATGTCAAATATGACTAAGGTACACATTAGTTAAACTAAAACAAGTATTAAAAGAAAGATATATTAAAAGATTTAGAAACTTTGGTAAGAAAATAAAAAAAAAATTATAAAATTAATAAAAACAATGGTAAATTGTGGTCTATTACATATTAATACAATTCTTTGTGAGTGAAAACTTTAAAATAATTTCAGTTTTTTATTATTTAACAAAAAATATATAAATATAAAATTCTTTATTAACATATATACTATATATTTTATAAATATATATTTATATATATATATATATATATATAATATATATATATATATATTATATATATATATATATATATATATATATATATATATATATATAATATAATCAAAATTTTTATATTATATATATATATATATTATATATATATTATTTACACCTTTTCTCAAGAACACTAACAAATTAACTAGATTAAATATATATTTTATATATATGAGATTTATACGACTATTTATAATTTATTTTATATTTAATTGATATAACATATTAATATACTGTAGATATTAATTTTTGTATCATAGCAGCTCGTTTCCGTTTTTTGCATTTGGGCTTACGAAACGAAAAATGCTCGAGTTTTGCGTTCGTTTTTGTCCAACTTAGCTGCAATATATGTAATCCTGCTACCGAAGACGTAAGGAAATTTTCCTTACTTCTGTAAGGTTGCTATTTCCCGTGCTTGCCCAATTTAGCACATTCTTACGGAAAAATGTTAACAAACAAGATGGCAGCGTGGTAGGCCCGTCTGAATTTGATGGAATAAACATCATAAAATCTTATATATTTAGTCTTATATATTCTTATATTAATGTGTATTAAAACCTCATCACAAATAGTTGATTCTATTATCTTGTAAAATGTTATCTCTCTCTTATATTCTCATTATCTAATAGTGATATATCACATTTATCTTATTGCGTTTTCAATTGGTTAACACAGAAGTAAGCATAAGCACGAAATCGTGGGTTTGTTTTAAACAGAAAATTCCGTGCTAAACTGAGGGAGCACAAAAAAATTTTCCCCCCCCTATTTCGAAGCCCCCCCCCCCGTTTAAAGGGTTTTTATTGTAAAGCGCGGCCCCAAAAAATGGGGGGACCATGGGGGAAAATTAATTATATTAATATATATTATATATATGTTATATATATATATATAAGAAACACTAAAATTCATTCTTTCGTAAATGCTTCGTATTTTTTTTCAATTATGATTAAAGGAGATAGTAGAACCTAAAGAATATTAGTCTTTATAGTAAAGTATTAGTTGGCTTTGCTACTCATATTCCTCAAATTATCAATTCTTATCAAAGTCTTGCTTTCTTAATTTTCTCTTCCTTTATCATAAAATTGGCGGGTCTAAGGTCCGCCTATACAACAAGCCTTTGGTTTATTTTGGTCTGATGGCGTTTTGCATGAAAGAAATCACCTTTCTCGTCACACTACAGCTTTAGCTTTTGATAAACTGTTTACTTTGGCATTTGTTTCTAGATTTTAGAATCAGAAAACGCATATGATGTTCCAAATATTCTTTTGTTTATGCTCGCTTCCTTACATTGGACCCCTTTTTCCAATGATCTTTCACTTTCAGATTAGAAAAACATCTTTTATTATTCTATATATATATTTTTTTTTCCCCCACTGCAAGTTTGAAAAATCTTTATTAAACAACTCATTTACGGCAGACTCTTCCATTAAAAGGAATCAACTCCCCATTTACAGAAAATATATTTACAAATATAATGTGTTGACTGTATTACTATCTGTATTCTATTTGTAATTTTTTGGTCAAACTTCCTATAACTAGCGAGAATTCAAAGCATGGCCATTTCCTTTCGAACTAATCTCCCATCTCTCAACCAGAGAATTTTAGCTGTCGTAGATCATTTATATTATATGTTCTCATCTATATCTAAATATACTCCCACAAGGTTAGAAAAAAACAAATGAAAACGCAAAAGATCAAGTATGAAACTCCCATGTGGTGGAGCCTCCCAAAAAACTTACTAAAGTTGAAGATATTGAACTCCACACCTTCACAAATTAAATAAAATACACTAAAATTTATTCTGATTTTTCCCTTGTGTCTATATAATATATGTTATCTCTATATTTATATGTTATAATTTCCTGCTCACTGGTTTTATAAAGGTTATCAAAACTACGTATAAAAACCTGTTTTATATAGGATACTTTCTATTTATAAGTATCTAATTTGAAAGTAAACACGCATAGGTATACTTAATTTTCATGAAAATTGGTTCCTCCCCCTATATGCCTACTTCTTCTCTTTATGATCACATCTGACCTCTTTATTTACTCCTCCTGAGTCAGTCAATATCCCCATCATTCAAACGCGCCTGAAAAATACGCACATTTTGTTTGATCTTCATACCAAACAGAAAAATCTTATATATTAATTTATAATATTATAAAATAAATTTTTTATCGTTGATTTTCGATTACGGAGGAAATAATACAAAAATTCGAAATATTGTGAAATATTTCATCGATAATTTTCCGATACTATCGGAAAAAATATCAATATCGGATATAATGGTCCAATATTTCAACCTTTAATATTGATGTTGGATATAAATGGGTGTCGGCCCTGCCTAATCCTCTCGCTAATTATCTCTCCACACTTGATACATATATATATTTTTCAGGTTTAGTCATTATTAAATTGTTTAACTTACGGGGAGAGATGCATAAAACTATAATTAACTTATATATATATATATGTATATATAAAATTCTTTAAGTTTTTTTTACGATTACATTCGTATAATTTAAATCTATAGCTGCGTTTCCAGAAGCCCGACTGCAGCCCGGGCGGGCACACAGGAGCACTGCATTGTTTTCAGAGCCCGTTTGCGCACTTCTACGTCACGTAAACATCAAGTCAGGCGCCGTTGTTAAATCCTCGATTTCGGGAATAATAAACGGGCGGCTGCGGAAAGGATACTTTGTTAAAACAAATTTCTCTTTTAAAAACATGTGTCGAAAATGGCTTGCCAAATTTTTTTAATTATTTTAAAGTTAAGTATTATTAATATTAAAGGATATATTATTTTATCGTATTATGTTAAATAAAATAGATACATATTACTTTAAGAGTATTGTTACAATTGTCAGCTTGATCGAACGGGCGCCGCTCGCCCGGTTGCCAGGTACTGCGAAGTTTCTGTTTAAGTGAATTGGCTAATGTAATTTTTTTCAATTCGAAGCGTTTCCGAGTCGATTTTGAACAAGGGCTGCACTCGGGCTTCTGGAAACGTAGAAAAATTTTCATAAAATATGAAAAAAATAACGAATATTAATAATAACGTTTGCACAGCGTTTGCACACGGGCTGCACTCGGCTTTCGGAAACGCAGCTATATAAATTCTTTTTTGAAAGCAAAAATCCGTTTTATTCCATTTCCTAGTAAATATGATTCGTGAAAATTAAAAGTAAAAATAAAAAATAACTAAAATAGGAAAATAATATTTTCTACTTAATGTAATATAAGTTTATATTAAATATATTAAAATATTTATTCATAAGTACAAAATTAAAAATTTTTCCTTTTTTTTTTAATTTAAATATTTTCTTTTTCACGATTACTATTTTTTTAATAAATCATCTTTTAAATAAAAATATAAATAAAACTTACAGGGGATCGATAAAAGATTAAAATATCAATTAAATTATAACCCAATATATGTATCGATAGGTTGAAACACATTTCGTATCTGTCTCTATCCCTACATTGAACGAAAAAACATCCAAAGTTACGGCCTTTCCTAACGTTTTTTTCTTTCATATTTTACCAAATATAAACATGTTTCCAGAAGCCCGACTGCATCCCGGACGGGCACTCAGGCGCACATGCATCGTTTCCAGAGCCTTCTACGTCATGTAATCATGTAAACGTCACACTCAGGCGCCCGTTGTTAAATTCTCGATTTCGGGAATTACCAAACGGGCGGGCGCGGAAGAATATTTTGTTTACAAACAAATTTTATACAAAGCACGTGGTGTGTATGTTCTATAGGAAAAAGACTTTAATATTTTAGTTAACTTTTTTTATTATATACTAATATATTTTTATATATCTATTATATATTATTGTTATAATAGTATAATAGTATATAATTGCTAGTGATATTTTAATAGCAGAATTCAGTACGTTTTATTAGGCTCTATATCATTTTATTATCTTGTAAGGAGTATGGCCGATAATGACACGCCTAAATTGAATGGATCCCGTTTTAATTCTTTTAATATAATATATATATTCTTATTATTTAATATATATAATATTATATATATACTATATATAATAATATACTTATATATATATATTATATTTAATATTATATATATTTTATATTTTATATATAATATATATATATATATTATTTATATATTATTATATTTTATAATATAAGATATATATATATAATATATTATAATATAATATATAATAATATATAATATATATCTTTCATAATATATTAATTTTTATTTGATATGGTTATTATGGTTTATTATAATATTATAATCCTATACTATTATTTTTTATATGTGGTGATGTTAACCCCTGATTTTTTATGAAAATCACAGGATATACTCTAAAAAAATAATAAATGAAGAATAATAGGAACTTTTTTTTTTTAAATATATATATAATTATATATATATTATATATTATATATTTATATATATATATATATATTATATATATTTATTATTTATAATTATATATATTATATATTATAAAAATATATAGTATATAATATATATATATAATATATTATTTTATATATATATATATAGGGCCTATATATATATAAATATAGTATATATATATATATATATTATATTTATATTATATATATATAATACTATATATATAAATAATATATAATACAACTTTATATACCTCAAAAGTTTGATATTATAAGGGCTATATATATATATATATATATATATATATATATATATATATATATAAAATATTTATTCTTGAATTAAATCTTCCTATTTTCCTGTTAATTGCTTTTATAAAACTAAGGGATTTAAAATGGTTACAAAAAATTTAAGAATATTTCTTGTCTCTATTTTTCACTAAGATTTAGAGACTTTTTGGTTTTGCAAATATATCCTTTTGGCAACGCCTAAAAGGCGTGGTTTTTGAACTTAAAAACGAGGCACTTGAAAACTGATGCTAGTTCACCTCTAGTATATATTTGTGGAGCTTGATATATCTCTTATCTATTTTGTAGCATTATGCTATTTGTTGAGATATATACTGGTAACAGTATTCTTATTTATATATTTAATTAGTTCTAGTCTAGGCAAGTATATTTTGCCTTATTAAAGATAGAGGAACGTTCTAAGAAAACTTATGTTAAGGTCTCTTTTTTCCAAGCTGGTCCTAACTCTATATTCTGATTAGCAGGACTAGCCGTTGAGGTTATCTATCTTTTCTGTTTAACTCTAACACTTCTCTAGCCTCTAAATCTTTCCTTACTTTATGTTTTTGAACCAAGTACTCAGGATGATGGCATTCTATATGTAGGCCTAAACTAGAACGCAACTACTTATTATTTACCTTTGAGCTAGAAATTATCCTAACTACTTATACACTACCTTAAGCCTTATAATTTACAAGGCAACCTCACTTTTATATGAGGAAATTTTGATTTAAAACTAAAATTTTACAAAAGTCTAAATTGATGCGTCTGACGCAGAAATATCTGAAATAAAAATAAAGGTAACAAGTCATTAAAATTTTTAATTAGGTCTGTAAAGTTTGGTGTATTCGATCATTTCAATGTTCTTGCTGAAACATATCTCAATTTTTTCAATCTAGGTTATATTATTCATACTTTTAAGGTACTTCAATAAGTTTCCTGTACACTGAACTGACAAGGGCAATGGCATGTGCTACTACCTTGACTGGTGCAAATACATATTTTACTACAAATGAATATATATATAATGTATTATTCTTATAATGCGTGCAGAAAATATTAGAACATGCATTACATTGTTTTAAAATTTAGAAAATTTGGAAATGAAATTAATTTAGAACATTATTTTGTCATTTATAACGATAAAATATCAGAAGGAGAAATTTCTTTAAATGTTAGATTAAACTGAAAAAATTGATTGGTATTTGTAGCATAATTTAAACTAGGCGATTTTAAGTGACAGTAATTCCGCTCTAGATTAAATACTTGATATCAAAGAGTGATTTACATAATTTATTAAATTTAAAATATATAGTATGTAATCTTATATAATAAAATCTATAGTGCAAGTTTGATATAGTTTTAAAATATATTTTTGCAAAAACCCTTCTAGCCTAAGTTTTCAAGTGATAATAGTGTGCCTTTCAAACAAGTTAGATTTTTTTTTGTGTGTGATTATTTGGCTAAATTAGTTGTGTCTGTATGAATTTTAAATTATTTTTCATATAAAGCTGAACTTGGGTGTATGATGAAGCAACTGCTGACTTATGGCTTCTATTTCTAGGACTAAAATTTACTTGCTTACGATTGAAGCTCACCTATGTCTTGCTTGCCTAATAGCTATATTGACCTGCGTGGGTATATTCTACTCTTTTTAGTAAGGTGCTAGGGCATTAATGCATCTCATTTGGTTTGAACCGTAAAGTAAATTGGAATAAAGTCTTGTACGCCAAAATTGTATGGGTTGAAAAAATGCCGATCCTGTAAATAAAGGTTTCTCCCGAGGCTGCATGTATTTTGGATTGTCTCAAGCTGTCTTATGAGGTGTGTCGACGGCTTTATTAATTATATTCCTCTTATATATTAAAGTTCTTTTATGATAGCGAGCTCGCATTCAAGAATTTGGAACTTTTCTGCTGAGCTTGTACGTATATCTGTATTGTCTATTATATTGAATTGCTAGACATTTTAATTTTAATAGTTTACTAATATTTGTTATTGTTAGAATTACACTTTGTATTTAGGCCTTATAATAAATTTGTGCGGCGATTTTCTAAGAATCGGGTGAGTGGTACAAATATGCTCTACTATTTTATTCTATTATTTCTGTCGATATATATATATATTATATATTGTTCTTTATTTATGTGTCTTTCTTTAATTAATTGCATTAAATTAACGTGTGATAGGCTAATGCCATCTTTCTTGCTTTTAATTTTATTAGGACTAACTGTCCGTCAGACAGTTTCCGCGTTAAAGATTTGTTTTTAGGACTTCTAATCTTTGGTAGGGTCTTCCTTTAAACATTCGTATCTATATTATTTGACCTGTTGGTTTTTTGGCTTTATATATATATGTTTAAATAAAAAAATAAAAAATGGGAACAAAATTTCTTTTAATGTTGCCTTTATTTTATTTTACGTTGTGTCCGGTGAGAACATTTACTGATTTACATATAAATATGTTTTGGCTCTTCATATTGGCTCTTTGGTTTAAACATTTACTTGACCTTTAGTATTGTGTTCTTCTATTATTTTGTGTCTGTCTAGAATTTCAGGCGGTACACATAATATTGTCTGGTCCTTATATGGTCTTGTGCTTTATACATTTTACCTGATCTCTTAAGATCATATGTTGGTTCCTTCATTATTTGGGCTTTGGTTTTTATAATTATTTCGATATTTGCATGTTTCCCTTTAATACTCAGCTGTCATATTGGCCGTTTAACAGTTATTTGACATTACATACTTATATTATATTTTTAGCATCAATCTCTGTTAAAAAAAAAAAATTGTTTATTTACGAAATATTTGATTACACCTACTGGTGGTATTTTGAAATGGCTACCAAAGTCTGTGTAATTTACATTTACATGTGTTTTTTTTTTATAACCATTTTTGGGCTAATCACTGTAATAAATTCAACTTTTACACTATTTGGCATAAATATAAGTGAATAAAAACCTTTATAATTTATTCTGCATATGTGATGACATAAATTTTTTTAAACATTGAAAATGGCCGTTGTTTTAAACGCCTACCTTAAACCTTTTGCATTATGTTGTTAGTCCCTTTTTGTATTATTTAGCCTATGGCATTTACAAAAAAAAAAAGCGTAGTTTGGTGGTTACATATGTTTGTTTTTTGCATTTGGCCATCGCTTCTTTAAAAAAAAAAAAAAACTTTTGGCAACCCATGTGTAAACTTTTTATAAAAATAATTAACAAAAAAAGGATTTTCTTTGAACCTTTTTACCATTAATTCTGATTTAAACGGTTGCACCACCAATGCTAGTTTATTAATCCCTATTTATCTTGGTTTACACAATGTTATTATATGCACAACATGGTTTCAAAGATAAAATCTTACTTGTGAAAATAGCGTTGCAATGACGATCAATTTCATACTAGTCCTTAATGGACTTGTTTCAATTTATATTTTGAATAATTTATTCTGAATTTCCTTAGTGATTACCAATATTTATGAATCCTGTTGCCCTAATTTGGTTACATCATATGGCTTGATCTCTTTGTTTAGTAACTACTTAAATCTTTAATTATAATTTGGTCTCTTGCATATTATAGTTTTATATTTTGTTTACTAGAATATGCATCTCTCGCTCGCGACTTATTTTTGATTGTCTTATTTATTGCATGTTGCTTTTTCTTGGTGTATAATTTGTTTTAAAAATTGCTTGCACTTTGAACACAGCTTCCTTAAGCTTTGTTTTCTTGAATGTTGATTTGCTATTATAGAAACATTTCTTATGTTCGTGTTCTTTCAGCAAATTTCTGTTGTTTGGGCGGTTGTAAGAAATATTTATTCTTGAATAAATCTTCCTCATTTTCTTTCTATTTTATATAAATTTTAGGGATTTAAAATAGTTTCAAAAAATTAAGAATAATCTTTATTAATAATTTCACTATGGTTTAGAGACTTTTTTGGTTTTGCAAATATATCTTTTGTTAGGCAACGCCTGAAGGCGTGTTTTATATATTATGTCTTATCTTTTATTTTTATGAAACTGAGATGAATCTTTCAAATCGTTGCTTTGAAAATCATCTCTTTATCTATTTTGTCGCATCTAGCTACTTGTTGAAGTATATACATTATTTGAGTAAGGTATTTTATTTATATTATTTAACATAGTTCTAGTTAGGTTTCCCAAAGTATATTGCAATATTAAAGAAAGAGGAATCGTTCTAAGAAAAGTGAAAACTTATGTAAGGTCTCTTTTTTTCAAATTTGTGTTCTTAACCCTTTATATTCTGAATTAGCAGGACTAGGTCGTTGGGTCTATTCTATCTTTTCTGTTTAACTCTTAACACTTCTCCTCTAAATCCTTATATTATATATGTATCTATTGTTACTCAGGATGGCATTCTATATGTAGGCCTAAACTAGTAACGCAACTACTTATTATTTACCTTTGAGCTAGAAATTATCCTAAACTACTTATACACTACCTTAAGCCTTATACTATACAAGGCAACCTCCAAGTTTTATATTTGGAAATTTTTTGATTCAAATTTTATGAATATATATGTTGAGTTATTTTTCTTTATTTTGCTAATATTTAAGCTTATAGGTTAGATTTAACTTTAATTTTAATAGGCGAACCCTCTTTACTGGAGTGAGCAGTTCACTCAACTGTTCTAATTGCACCTTAGAAAGTTCTGCTAAGAACATTTCTTATAATATATATATATATATATATATATATACTATATTTATATAAATATATATTATATATATATATATATTATTATATATTTAAGAAAGGGAGAGAGAGAGAGCGAGAGAGAGAGAGAGAGAGAGAAGAGAGAGAGAGAGAGAGGAGAGAGAGAGAGAGAGAGAGAGAGGAGAAGGAGGAGAAGAGAAGAGAGAGAGATAAAGAATATTTAATTCTTAAAGAATGTTGTGTGTATATTATTATTTTTGAAGTTAAGTATTATACTTTACAAATTTTACACACTTTCTTCTCCTCCTTTCTATCTCTGCCTGAAAAAATTCCTATATATACATTTACAGCATTTTTAAAGTTAAAAACCCAAAAAAGTGGAACCGAACGGATAGAACTCTGGATTTTTTTTTTTATTGGTTACAATTGTCAGGCTGATCGACAGGCGCATTCGGGCCGTTCGGTGCACTTCTATTTCCTGTTCCTGATTGTTACTTGTAATTTTTCAATTCGAACGCGTTTCCTGAGTCGATTTTTGCACAACGGGCTGGCAGTCGGGGCTTCTGGAACTCAGCCTAATGATAAATTTATAACGCTAATAGTAAAAAAAACTTCACAGAATTTTTGATACCATTTTGCAAATTATTATTTTGTTATTGTTTATATATATTTATAATAATATAATTATTATATATTATTAAATTTAATAAAAAAAAATATAACTTCAAATTTTTGTTGCTCCATATATATAAATTATATACTTATATAGTATATATTATAATTTTTATATATATAATATATACTATGCTATAATAATATATAATATATATATATATATAATATATTATTACTATATATATATATATATATATATTATTATATATATATAATATATAAATTATATATTATATATATATAATATATATAATATTTACTGCAGATTGTGATCAGTAACTTTGCGAGTATGGTTAGTAGTCCAATCGTTTTGTCTGTCCGACTGATCGCGGAGGTTCGGGAAGCTAGGTGATTAGAATCCTCTCTCCTCTCTCTCTTCTTCTCTCTTCTTCTCTCTTTCTCTCTTCACTCATTTCCTACTCACCTCCTCCTCTCTTTTCTTTTTTCATTCTATTTCTTCTCATTATTATCTTTCTCTGA
>JABUQX010067243.1:15000-29685 GCA_015478945.1 Trachelipus rathkii | reverse complement strand
AAAGAGAGGGATAGCGGCAGTCGCGATTAGGGAGTCTGTTGACAAATAAACTCAATATCATTGAGAGCGCTGATGGACGGTGACAGCATCCAGAATAAAAGCAAGTAAGAGAAGAACCATGAGAAGTCAAGTTTCCACTCCTCTGGGTAAGTTGTGAAACTATGGACCTGAAACGTTTGTTTTAGGAGTTAGGTTAGACAATGGCTTAATGAGGTATTGGTCTGTGCACGGTTGGGAACAATAGGGACTCCATTTAAACTATACCGATTTCATAACAGGCGAATCGACATCTTAATGAGAAACGTAGTACCGAGGTTACTTCTGAAACTATCCGCGAGATAGACTTATCATCTATTAATAAAACTATTGAGGATCTCGCCAAACATCGAAAACCGTGCTGATATCCGGGGAAACGAGTGCGGCATATAGGCGCCTATTTCGCGGAATTGATTAACATGCCTAGCCCATCCTGCAAAACTGGGCAACGAGAGTGAAAACGGATATTGTTGAACTCTAGCCATTAAAACAGAGGGAACCCGCATCCGCATGAGGTCATGCACCAGGGGGAAATTGGATTCTTGGGTGGGCATTGACAGGGGTACACTGGCACCCCCATCTGTTGTAAATTTGGTATTGCTCGTTTAGCGCAGATGATTTCCCGCACATTACCGGCTCTTTTTGTGAAGTTTAACGTTTGGTATTGAAATGAAATTATTAGCCTTAATTGTGTTGGTTCTTATTTTCCCCTATAGTGTCGAGGTGGTTATCAAGAGATAGAGTTTGATCGTGCGTTAAAGAAACATCTTTTTAGCAAAGGTACCGTCTGTTGGGATAATAAACGACCCCGGCTCCACCTCTGTGTGGAAGCCCATTTTTAAAAAAAGATTGCCCTTGCCAGGGAAGACAGCGTGGCCGAAACCGATAGTTTTCGTTGAGTCAGTGAACCGGTCCGAGCGCTTAGTCCACGGGACATCCCCGAGAGGGGTTGCCCTTGCCCAGGGAAACAGCGGTTCCAGCGGAGCGCGCCGAAGTTGGCTGGGAGACGGACCCACGATGGGTTACCGGATTCGGGGCGGAAATCCCACGTATTTGCTTTATTCCCGTAAGGCACCAGTTCGGGACCGGGAAGGGATGCGGACAAAACCCACGTCCGGTTTTTAGAGATCGGCGTAGGAAAAAATCCACCGAGGTGCTTTCCCTTCCGTAGGATAATTCAAGAGGCGGGGGGAAAAACGGAAGAGGGCGGGAACAGGTTAATCTGTCAAGGGCCGGTTTCAAAAGAGAAGCATAGTCCACGCGAGGGCCCAAACAAGCATAGCCATACTATAAATTCAGATCCTGAAACCATGATAGCTTAACGGGTGCGAGAGTAACCACGTGGACTTCACCAACGAACTACGGGAGGCTGTAGAAAAACCGCTCCGCCTCGCTATCCCGCGGCAGTTGCGGAAGGTGGGGCTGTTCGGATTCGCCACACAATGATTCTATAGCCGAGCCGATATATAGGAATAAAGGGTACTGAAGACCCGAAAATTCAAACCTTAAATTAAATAAGATACTAAATACCATTGGACAACCCACAAATGGAACAAGGGTGTGAAATAAGGTTTGTTAAACGTGTGGATGCCCCAAAAAATGACCAAAGGGCTACTGAACTTTATTCTTTTTGGTCTTGAATCTGTGAAGAATTGTTAAAGTCAAAATCAGGAAGTCACACTCAGTATGAAGTTCAAAAAAGAGATTCAAATTCAAAATCCAGGATCTAGCAAAAGATGAACCCAAGATCAGCACCTGTATGAAATATAGTGGACAAAATGCATTATCTCCACTAGTATGAAAAAGAAGTACCGTAAAAATTAATATAAGTGATGAAATTACATTTAAGGGTTACCTTGGAGAATTTATCCCTCTGTTAGGAGCTGATTGATGTTCCAGTTGTCTGACAAGACAATGACAAATCTGTAGGAACGTAGTCGATTAACTTAATATTCATTCTGAAGCGATCACATTACTAAAATTATATAAGAATATTAGATTCAAATAATCTGTTACTCATTAAATATGCTTACTTGAATCGAATAGTTAAGGTTGTTTGGTTTTGTCCACCAATCAGTAATTCAAAGTGCCTTAGTGTGTTTAAAAAGTGTACGAAAAAACAAAAAATACTGAAGGCCACAACTTTCAAATAGGTTGCTGTTAAATGCCAAATGCTACAATTATGCCTAAAAACCGATAAATATTAGCCAATCGTGCGGGAAAAAGGCAAAATTTAGAGCATCAGCATGGAGAAACCAATATAAAAATAGCAAAAAAGTATATATAATATATATTAATATATATATATATATATATATATATATATATATATATATATATATATATAAATATATAATATATATATATATAAATATATATATAACTACCCTCATTTACCTATAATATATTATATAATATAGTATATAGTATATATATATATCATATATATTATTATTAGGGTAAAGCTTTAGAGCTGCGACGAACAGCGTACCACCAACAACATTTTTGTAAAAAAATTTTTTTTTTTTTATTAACTACATTTAAAGTAGAAACCTTTGGGGGGGGGGGGCCCAAAAAACTTGAATAGAAATTGCTTTAAAACTTTTTTTCAAAAAACTTTTACTTCCATTTTTTGGTGAACACGTTACGGCTTATTTGCCCTCTGTGATGATGTTCTCAAAAATTTTTTCCTCGCTCCACTCTCCCCATTGCAGACATAACCTTAGGTAAAAAAAGACTTTGTTTTTTTAAGCCCCAGGCGTTAATGTAGGTCTATGCTCTCTTTATGTATTCTTTTATAAACATTGAAAGTAGGAGTAACTGCCCCAAGAAAGTCGATCTGATTGACGTCTTATAGCATCAAGGCTCAGGGAAAGTTCATGAAGAAGTTGGAATAGCTGGATTGTAGTCTGGATAGATGTCCGCCACGATATGCATATAGGCTGAACAAAGGGCGGTTAGGGGTGGAAAAATGCTCAGGATAAGTACACTGAGCGGACCCTCTCAGGAAAAACGGACTAGAAGCATCGGAAAGAGTTTGGAAGTAGCTATGAATGTCATAGCATAGAAAGGCTCGATGGAAAGTACATGAAAGTTGGAAAGTAGCCCGAGTATGACGACTTTGCGTAGAACAAAGGGGAGCTTCGCTGCGAGCTTTAACTTGCGAAGCGTCACGCCGCGGTAGGAGGAAAAACACCCCTAGATGAAGAGCTCTCGTACCACAAGAAGAGACTTCAGACACCAACCAATGGGGCGGTAGGGTGAACAAACGCTCAGGCAGCAGAGCATGTTCAGATGTCTCGTAGTCGGAAGAATCCAGTGCTATTTCTGTCCGCACCTGTAGCCTACAAGCATTGAACAGTAATTTGGAAAAGTTAGCTGAACCGTCCCACTGATATGTCTTCATAGCATAGAACGCTCAATGAAAAGTGAAGGATTTATATCCGTGAGAACGAACCTAAACAAAGGGGATTAGGGAATGCTTATTGAAAAGTACATAGAACTAGAACAAAGTATAGTGAACAAAACTCAGGAAAGACATGAGCACTCAGAACGGCTAGAAGCCATTGAAAGTAGCTTAGAAAAGTAATATTTTTTTTACCCCATTTGACAACTTCAAATGGGGTAAAAAAAAATAGTTTCTTGGCATATCTTAAGAAAAAAAAAAAAAACAATATTTTAATACCTATTTCATACCTTCACTATACCACCTCATAACATGTATACCATAGCATTTCTAAATGTCAAGTGTATGAGGAGAAAAACAAAAGTTTAAGATTTTTGTTCTTTTTTTTTACCCCACCTGACTATATTATATTTATTATCAATTATATATATAAGTTATATTTATATATATATATATAAGATATATATATATATATATATATATATAATATAATATATATTATATATTATATATATATAATATATAATTATATATATGTGCGGAGAGAAGCACGCTGGGACCGAACACCTCGTACCCGAACCTGGAAGGATGACTCATTCCACTTATTCCGTAGAGTCGAAGTCGAAGTGAACGAATTTTCCGGAGGTCAAAAGCAAAATTAAAAAACGTAATGATATTTAATGTGATGTTCTATAGATGTGTTTGATGTCTAGTAAAAGCACAGGCAACCAACTACACCATCATAGAGTATTACGGAACAGGTTAGCCTTTCCGTAACGGAGGAGATTGGTCTCCGGACCCCGTTGGCCTTGCTTACTTGGGACTATTCAATGAGGATTGTGAGTTTTAATGTAAGTACGCAATTGTGATTACAATTTACAAGGTCTTACCCAGAATGAAGGGTTTACTTAACTAGATCGTTCCCGGATCTATTTATCGATGGAGACTAATCAGATATTTTTCCGTAGTGAAGAATAATAATAGGTCAATAAAGAATCAAAAATCTAAGGATATTGACACACTATAAAAAGGTTTAGTTTTTACTTAATTCCGCTCTCAAGAATATATACATGGGAGGGTGTGTGAAGAGCTTAAAAGATAACACAATCCAACTCCCAACAATACATAATAAAAAGATTATATAAATTTAAGTATATGATATATTTAAATTTAGATAATATACCATTGGGAAAGTTGCTTAAAAATCCAATTTGTTTAGGACTATGTTACATGAGTTTAAAGAAACCTCAGGATCAGATCAAGAGTGGAAACCAAACGTTTCCAAATATTTTCGTGCAATGAAGTTACGGGAGGAATTGAAAATTCTTGACTCAATCACACAAAATATCTAACTGTAGCTGAAAGATTTGGAAGAATTGTTTTCTGTGAAGATCATGAAAGATCCAAACAAAAGTAGGCTCAGAAACACCCACAGGAAAGATAAGATCAGAACAGGAATCCCCAAAATGAAACCAGTCCAAAATACTTATGTTAGCACAAGTTAAGATTCAGATGAATTCCCGAAAATATAAATAAACATCCAAAACAAAACCCAAAAAACAAAAAACAAAACGCCTGTCAAAAATAAATAATAACTGGTATTACTACATGATTACACTTATCTGCCATATAAATCAGTATAGTTTCATAATAAATTTTATAGGTATTTATTGACCACCCTTAGTTTCAAAGAGGGTTTTATCAAGTTTGGTCAAATATTTTGCTGGTCCCAATTATAGATAGTAAATGCAAACAATAACGTTTAGTTTACTACTATTTTCCAACACATGATATTCATAATTTACACCTCTCTAATTAATTGATGTAATTGGACATATAGGACATTTAATTCTTAGAGCATCATAGGACCACACATCGACATTCTCCCTCCTTAGGCATAAGTCTAACGTCCCAGTCTTCAATAAATCGGTCAGTACTTCGAGTATTGTTTATCGTCATAATCTGCGCTCTCTAGGATCGTTGTTTCGCTCCAATATATTATGTACTGTTTTAATAACTTTTTTACAAATTGTTTAGGTTTATGATTGATCAATAGACATTCATCATATATATATTCAAAACAAGGCAGCTAATAAAGCAAGAGGAGACAGTTGCTATAGCTTCCTATATTTTTCGATGAATCCGTTGAGCAGAACTCTTCATCCGCGGCGCTTACTACTTACCGGTTGTTAATAAATACATCGAATAATATCATATTACTATATAAAACATCGTCCAGGCTGGATCTAAGTGTCCAGACTGGAAATCAATGAGAATCTTAACCTATTGAATAAATCATTACTAAGTTACCCAGTCAATCTACATGACAACAACTATGCACAGAACAAATCTCCTTATATATATATAATATAATCAAGTAAATATATATATATATAAATATATAATCCTGGATCGCTAACTATATTTTTAACGGTGCAGCCAGTTACAATTGTCAGGTAGTCAACGACGTGAATGTATATATATATATATATATGTAAGGTGTCTACATTGCTCTGTTACACAGTAAGAAATAACTCTTTTCTTTAGGAGCGGAATTCCAACTCTGAGCTTAATTTGCCATCCCGACTAGAGTATCCAACGAATGCACATTCTCTTAATTAATGTTTAATCTTTAAATAACTTTCCACGCTCATTATACCAAATTATTATATGACCTCTGATGTTTTTCAGTTTATCATATGAGACAATTCTTCCTTAAAAATACTATTTAATCTATTAGTCTTCTTATAATCTAAGTAGAGTAAAATAAATGCCATATCTTCGATTTTAGAAGGTCAGTTCTAACCCACGTTTTTTATCAATAAGTGCTTGTTGCTTGGCTTTTTACTTAATTAATGAGCATATGAAATAAGGCATGGCTCCTAATTTTATAAATCCAATTTCCCTTCACAACGTTCACGAAAGTTCTTACATTTTCATGCTTGATCTTTTCCGGCATACTTCTTCATCCGTTCTACCCTGCTTCGTCCACACGATTGTTACAAAGAAAAAACTTCATAAATATCAAATCCCACTAGGGTGTTTTAAGTAAAAGAGTTCTAAGTAGAGAATGGATATTAAGCTTGAGTTTTTTAAAAAATCACCTACAGTTTTAATTTTCCTTTTTAGGTTCCACCCTTGGGCACATTCCATCTTTGGGCACATTTATCCTTGGTTTCATTTGAATTGAAGTTCAACCCGTCCTATGTAGTTAATCCATCTTTCCGCGGCAACATTGCATCTTTGGGTTTTCGCCAGAGAACTCATTTCATATCCTTGTAGGGATCATTTATATACACTCACACGCTGGGTTCATATATTCAACCAGAAATGGCCTTATAGTATTTAAAATACTTGAAACGAAATGTATTTGAACATTTTTAATTCCCATGTATGTTTGTGTTGTTCCCAAACACTATACCATGTACCTAGAATAAAGATAAGTAGTTGTTCATCTAGTTGTTATAGACTTTGCCATTCCACGTATACCATTCTTATCTCATCCTAATATATCAGTTGTTTTTATAAACGCGTGGAGTAGTCATCTTTTTAATTTGAACAATCTATTAACCGTTGATTGGGGGGCATGGGCGAGAAACCTCCGGTGTGTTGTTGTTCTTCTCTTTCTTCAATACAGTAATCTACTGTATTATGTTACGAAAGTTACATACTTAACCATTTCATTATTTATTTCCTTGGATGACTAGTTACTAGTTGCAACCTTTATATCATAACTTCTTAGTAAAGTCTTACGCCACTTCCCTGAATGTCTTTGTATTTAGTCATTCCTTTGTGGTACTCTATATCAAAGTGTTTATTTCAATTTCCCCTTTTATCACTAGATGAATGGTCCTAATTTTAGGACATTCATAGTATTATCTCTCATCGTGCATGCTTAATTACTGTACGAATGAATGTAAATCGCTGTAGACTCTAACATTGTACCATAAAGTGAATAAAACAATTCTTTTTCTTGAGTTTCATTCCCCTTTCTGGGTTGAACAATGTAATTGAAGTTGTGCTATTTTCCTCTATTATTCAACCTCCTTATAAACTGTACTTTCTTCTGATGTGATTCACTACATATTACGTTCCCCTATAAGGAGGGTTGCTGACTCCTTTTCTGAACAACGCTACCCCCCTACCAACACCGAGCAGTGGCGGGAATGAGAAACTGCCACCGTGGAGGCGTGGGGAAAAAGAAAGACATAACAGTTCCGAAACGGGAGACTACATGTGAACCTCTGGTTGAGGTCCGCGGATTGAAAATATATCAAATAGGATATTCTTCAGACGAACAATTATTTACCCCCGGCCACCTCCCTGAAACTCCTGGTACCCCCCTGATGCACAGCTTCCTGGCTCTGTCTCTGCCCTTATATAAATTTCTCTAAGGTACAAATATTTTTTTGGTTTGTCATCTTTTTATTATAGCAACTAAGCATATTATAACTAAGTTCGTATTTAAATGAATGATGACTATCATGTTACACGCAGCGTGATAATCCAGAATATTCGAAAACGCGTGATGTGAACCGGTTGCTTCACTACACCGTAAAACATTACTTAAAATTAGATTGGCGCCGACAGGACTTTGTTCTTGTGTCGGTTGCGTTAAATTCATAACTTGTGGACTCTTTTCACAACTTATTCATCTCGGTTTTGGTTTCTTTGTCTTTCATTAATGTCGAATGACCATATAAATAATTCTTATACTTACGGTTCAGTTCCTCCTTGTTTTGCTCCGTTACCTTCTCAATCTATTTGCGTAATACGAACATGTATTCGAATAATTATACTTCAGATAGGTTCGATCAAGAATTATGTATCAAGATAATCTCTTAAAAGAATTCCCATTGCGTAACTCGTCAAACTTTTTATTTAAAATGATGGACCTTTTGGTAACAAAATACCCAAATGAAATACATATTTCGTATTCCGCCGATCCTAACTCGAGCTTACGGTTACTCTATATATTCTCGTAAACTATGTCCCATAAATTATCCCTCGTGATTATTCCATAGTTATCCTTCGTAACGATTCTCGTACTTACCCTCGTGAGTTATTCCCTAATTGTCTCAAACAGACAGCATAGACCGTCACCTTATGGTGCTCGACCTCAGACACAAGGACAGTTTATAGACTTTGAGCCTCCTCGCATGTCGATGACTTAAACCATACAATGAGAATGTTAAGAGGAAAACATTGTTCTCTAAACCAAAACTGGTTACAGAACACCCAAAATATGTTATACGATCTTCAACAAAAAGAAGATTCCCATAACATATTTAAATCTCGAGTTGTCCATCCTTCCAATCGTAATTATACCCCCTATAGTCCTAAGAACACCGCTGGTTCTCGTTATTATCGAGACAGCCATTTTAGCCCTTCGTCCTCTGTAAATTCAAGGACCTCTTCGCGTAACATAGACTTTCATAAAAATACCTCACACACAAACTTAAATCTTGTGTGGTGTGATTACTGCGGTATTCAAGGCCACTTAATACAAGATTGTTATAAGTACCTCGGTATTTGCAGTTACTGCAAAAAGGAAGGGCATGTGAAGGCCGAGTGTCGAGCCCGTAGGACTCCTCTTTCTTCACCTTCCACTCCTAAAATAAAACATTGTCCCTTTTGTAAAGGCCCTCATTCGGGTATTAAATGTCCCCAACGAAAACGCCTCTCAGACAAAAGACAACACAAAATAGATCTCCGGTAAAGGAAAGTTCCCCTTGTGATTCCTTAACGGGGTCTGTAAAGACTGTAAAGTCAGTAAACACTCGTTCCCCTACTAACTTGACTCACGAAACTCAAAGCCCTCAGACATCACGACTTGATGACACACCACTGCCTCAACGTTTGAACGATCCTTGTGACTCTTGTGGGAAACCACCTCACGAAGGACAATGTCAAGGACTTGACAAAGTCGACCAACCCTTTAATTCCTACAGAAACAAATTCTGAGGAGATTATCCCAGTAATAAATTCAATCACTGTTTTTCCCCCTGATGAACAAATCACTGACATTGCTACTGACACTGACATGGACAATACTAAACCTACTGATGTTACCTTAGCTACTGTTCCCACTTTGACACAGCCTCACGCATCTCTTAGTAACAATATTAATCTCGTTTTCCCTAGTCAAAACTCTAGTTCAATTAAGGATCCCAGAGAATATATTCCTGAACCTTTGGTGATCCTTGTTGCTTTTTCCCCATATGACTCATATAACTCCTGTTTCACTAATTGCGTGATTGACAGTGGTACTAGATATAGTTTCATTGGCACTTCTATAGTAGATTATCTAGGGAAACAAATGGAATATTTACACACGTCTCCATCCTCTGAAATCAAGATTCACGACATAAGTAGGTGGATCCATGACCCTGATGTATCCTTAACTTCTTATGTGGAATTACCTATATTTTTCCAGGATACTGATTATTTTACCAAGCCAGTTATCTTTTTAATCATCCCTTCCGAAATGATGTCTTATCCGGTAATTTTAGGGGATCTCGCCTTAAGAGAAAATTCTTTGTTAATCAACTTGCATAACCGGAGTTTAGTTCGGTGGGAAGGAAAGGAGATGCTGGAAATAAGGTCAATTTAGTTTCTTGTAAATCATATATTATATGAAAACCTAACTCGTCGTAAAAACGCGTCATAACTTTCGGAAGTTTATTTTCAAAATATCTTAATACGTAATACTTGAAACTTTTCTTAGAAAATTTAGAAAAACATTTCTTCATAAAAAAGCTTTCAATCTTACCATAAAATTCTACCATCCCAGCCTTATTTTAATATCTCTATTTCTTAAAATAACTTTTCTCGCGTAAGAAGCAAATAAAATTAAATGACTCAGAAAATACTCCACTATCGGGAAAAGTTTATTAATTTATTAAAAACAAACAGTAGTGGAAAGATAATCACAAATGGTATAAATATATACTATTTGTAAAATAATAGCCCCATAACGCCATTTTTGTATTTTAAATGAAAATACATTAAATGACCATTAATCAGTATTTTATTGTATAATTTTATTGGTTAATATGGTAAATTTTTACCTTCTCCTTACATTTTATTTTATAATTTTTATAAACGTGTCACTGTTATCGTTATTCTTTATTTAATAACCTATCATATTCGTGAATCTCCGTATTGATTTTTCAGAGCCGAACCCCTCGCTTTACTGCAATTCGCTTATCCTCTCTTTGTTTTTTTTGGGTTTGACAAATGATTCATTGGTTGTGCGTGTCGTAGCATGAGCAGATATTTTTTTATGGTGTCTGGAATGAACCTTAATATAATTAAACATAGAAGTTGTTTCACTGTCCGCGGTCGGAAATCTTAAAATATGACTTTTTAAATTATTCATCTTATTCATTCCTTACTCTCCTCGTTTGAATTCGTTTTAAACTTAAACGTTCAAAATGGGGGGGAGCTTAATCTTAGCGGGGAGGAATGTAGAGGTGTCTACATTTGCTCCTGTTACACAGTAACAAATTAACTCTTTTCTTTAAACGAATTCCAACTCTGACTCTTAATTTAATGTTTAATCTTAAAATAACTTTCCACCCTCATTATACAAATTATTATATGACCTTGATGTTTTTCAGTTATCATATGAGACAAGTTCTCCATAAAAAACATAATCTTAGTTCTTTAATCTTAAGTAAACTTATAATCATAATCTTCGGATTTATAAGGTCAGTTCTAACCGTTTTTTAGTCATAAGTGCTTTTTGCTTGCTTCTTACTTAATTACATGAGCATATGAAATAAGGCATGCTTAATTTATAAATCCAATCCCCTAAATATTCATATTACAGTTCGTCTTCGGATACTTCTTCATCGTCTGTCTTTACAAGAAACAACTTCATAAATATCAAATCCCCCCTAGGGGTAAGTAAAAGTAAGTAGATAATGGAAATAATGTGAGTTAAAATTACTACAGTTTATTTTCCATTTTAGGTTCCATCCTTGGGCACATTCCATACTTGTGCACATTTCATCCTTGGGCACGTTCCATTGAAGTTCAACCCATTCCATCCTTGGGCACATTTCATCTTTGGGTTCGCCAGAACTCATTTCATATCCTTGTAGGGATCATTTATATACACTCACACGCTGGGTTCATATATTCAACCAGAAATGGCCTTAATAGTATTTAAATACTGAAACGGAAATGTATTTGAACATTTAATTCCCTGTATTTGTGTTTTCCCAACACTAGTACCCATTACCTAAATAAGATAAGTTGTTCATTATTGTTATAGACTTTGCCATCGTATCCATTATTGTCATTTGATCATATCATTGTTTGTATAAACGCTGTAGTCATCTTTTAATTTTGGACAATCTATACTTGATTGAAAACCTCCTTCGGTTGTTGTTGTTCTTTCTTTTCTTCAATAAGTATCTACTTATTTGTAACGAAAGTACATACTTCTTAACATTTCATTATTTATTCCTTGGATGACTAATTACGTCAACTTTTTAGTCATACTTCTTAGTTTAAAGTCTACCACTCTGTGAATGGTCTTTATTTAGTCATTCCTTTGTGGACCTTATATCATATTTATTTCAATTATCCCCTTTATCACATGAATGGTCTTAATTTAGACATTCATGTATTATCTCCTCATCGTCAGCTTAATTACTTGTACATAAATGTAAATCCTGTAGACTCTACATTGTACATAATAAGTGAATAAAACAATTCTTTTTCTTGAGTTTCATTCGCCTTGTGTTACAATGTAATTGTGTGCTATTTTTCCCTCTATTATTCAACCCTCCTTATAAACTTACTGTCTTGGTGTGTTACTACATTATTACATTCCCCACACCTTTTGAAACGCGACCCCTACACAAGAGGAAAGTTCCAGAGACTTGTAACTCTGGGCCGAGGTATCAAAAGCGTATATTTCAGACGAAGATATCCGGCCACCTCCCTGAAACTTCCTGGTACCCGGATTTCCTTTATAAATCTTTAAGGTACAATATTTTGTTTGGTTTGTCATCTTTTTATTATAGCAACTAAGCATATATAACTAGTTCGGTATTTTAAGAATTATTGACAACTTCAGAAACCAAATTTCGAACGCGTGAGTGAACCGTTGCTTCACTCACCGTAAATATATATATATATATATATATATATATATATATATATATAATATATATATATAATATATATAATATATATATATATATATATATATATTATATATATATATACTATATATATATATATATATAATATATATATATATATATATATATAATATATATGTAATTTTACGCTAACATAAAAACCTGAGTGCTACAATAATTTGAATCAAGGAAGGCGTGAGGCTGTCTTCCAGGTTAGATATTGGGGATACAAAAAAAACAAGTAAACAACCCACATACACCTTAAATTTATTATATAAGAATATATAGTATCCAAATATTACTTAATAATTACAAAAAATTACACACAGTATCCTGATCTGATACCACCTACTACTTACTACAAAAAAACACGGTAATCCGATACCGATACCACCTACACCGTCACCACTAATACACACGTTATTCCAATTTTAATATCCTACAGCACCTACTAGTTCCACCACCAGGTATTACAATATACCATATACTACAATAGGAATATCCTATACCTACACCATACCACATATAAAATTTATAGACAATAAAATATAAATAAATGATATTAATAAATGCAATAAATTTTCTAAAAAAGATGTGCGAAATATTTGTCAATTATGAAATATTAGTTTATTTCTTTTAAAGTTTCAATTTGTCCATATATTGTACCACTCTTATTTTAAAGTATTTCACGTCTTATGGTGGTACCACTTTTATTTTTATTTAAGTTTTATGTTTAACTTATCAAATGTTTTTCTAAGTTTCACACAAATTATTTAGGTTTTCCCAATGTTTTTCTAATTTAAAAAAATGTTCTAAGTTTTTCTTCTCTAACTCTTTGTGTCATTTTCGGTTTGTCTCTTTTAGTTCAAATTATCTTCAATTTTAATCTTTATTTTCCCTTTTACAATTTTCACTTTTCTTTTTAAATCTTTTCAGTTTAAATTTCCAATTGTTATTTTTTCCTTTGCTCAATGTCAATTTCTACTCTTCGGTTATTAATTATTAATGCAGCCCTTTGCCTTTTACGTTAGTTTTATATTATTTAGGTGCACCGCACCATTAAGTTTATTTGGTACCCAAGTACCATAAACGGAGCCACAAGAACAGCCCCCAAAACAGTAGAGCCAAAAAATATGGAGCCACAAATAAATCCAGGAACTCCTCCAGACACAAGACAAGAGCAGGAAAAAAAAACTGGAATGAAAAAAAAATTAAACAAATCCTACATGAGTCTAAACATTATAAATACGTAATTAAGAATAAGTATAAGTATCGCAAATTCAGTAAATATATAACAAAAATACTATCAACTATCATATCAAAAACAATCTTTAACATTAAACATTTAAACATTTTAAATAATCTTAATTCATTTCCAAATCAAAACAAAACTCTAACAAAATCAAACTAAAATACAAAAAATTCAAAGACTATTATTTAAGTAAAAAAATTTATAAATTAGAAAAGAAAAAAAACAAAACAATACTTAATAGCTACCTGGCCAATAGTGTTGACCAGTTTTTTCAACTTTTCGATTTCTATGGTCCCACAGCAGGCAACAGACCTTCACAACCGTACCCTACCAAACAAAACTGGACCAAAACCAATACTTCAATCTTAAAAAACAAAAAAAATCGACTACTTATAATCCTCATAATAATAGACAATATTAATCATAACCATATAACCATAATAAAAGCATTAATCATAAATTCCATTACTCATTAAAAAATAAAAAATACGACAAATAACAATTAAGTACTCTTACCACAGAAATTTAAAGAAAGAGCCTCATTCATCAAAACATCAGAACAAATCCCTTGACACATTATCCAATTCAGTCAGTCCATCAATATTCTTCCCAGATGTTACACGATTCCATAAACGAAATCCTCTTTCATTAATTCAAATCAAAAGCATTTATCAATAATCAATTCATTATTCATAGTTCAAAAAAAATCAAATTAATGCCTTATGCTTTGCTTAAAAATCAAATCGATCTAAATATGTTATTTTAACTGAAAAACATTAAACGAAATTATTTTCACTTATTTAATTAAATTAATTAAAAGATTAATAAAAATG
>JABUQX010067243.1:0-12500 GCA_015478945.1 Trachelipus rathkii | reverse complement strand
CTATAAAACCAATATTGGAGAAATGAAGGAACTATCTGTTTCATGGAGAGTAGCAAAGCACTGTTTTTCAAAGAACGAGAAAAATAAAATAATTCATGCTGAACAAAATAACATTCTTGAAGGTGCTCTGGGCTCTATCCCACCAAAAAAAGTTTCATCAAAGAATGAAAACCAGAGTAATATGAATTGTGCTGTGCAACAAGTTGGTGGAGAACTGTATTTATCAATAATGACGGAGTTTCAACCAAAGGACTGGGAAAAAGAAAATATAAAACCATCCAAAGCAAATAAAATGTTAATGAAAAAAAAAAAAAATTTGCATATTAGAAAAGCTAGATCTAATGGTGAAAAAAAAAGTTGAAATGAAGTTCTTGCTGAAACAAGTTAGCATTAACTTGCATTCAGCAATCGCGACAGTTTGGAAGAAAGGAAACAAGGCGAAAGATATGGGGTTATTAGATGTAGAAGAATTGCATCTTAGATTTACTCATAAAATTCTTATGGACAAAACTACTGAAACGAGAACAAATTGGCAGTTTCAACTTTTAAGAAGATTTTTTAGTTCACGCTCTGCACGTCCTTCCGCTGAATCTGCTCAGCAGACCGGCAAAAGCTGATTGAAATCGGGATGTCCTCTTCTTTCTCGTATGTGAAGTGTTATTTACTCATAAGAGTTATGTTATTTTATTGGGCCATAGTCGATGAAGCGAATACTGCAATAGAATACTCTTACTAGGAATAATAATAGAACATCCAGTATTGACACTGGATACTGCTTAAATATATATTCAAGAGTAATAAAACATCTAAGCAAGTGAGGAAAAAAGTTTTGTTTTATATTAATGTGCAGTGCCTGGATTCTGCATCGATTTGTAGCTCTCCATCCCTTCGCAGACGGAAATGGAAGGATGTGTCGATTTACTTGGTGCTTATTGCCTTTATTTAGTTTGTCCGATTCCCATGTCCATATACAATATACATGCTCCCACAAATAAAAAAGATTTCATTTTAAGTGCTGTGATAAAAAGCTCCAGGAGACAAGGGAACTTAAGTTCTTTAATTGCTTACTAATTGAAAGGTGCAGGTTACTTCTTATAAACATCTTCTTGAAAAAGCTTTTGAAAAGGAAGCGAGGCGTGTATATTTAAAGCAATCTCAGATTCTTCATGTATGTTTTGAATTCTTAAAATGTATTCTTTTTTATTAGATAAATTTTATTTAGGACATATACAAAAAGTAAACCGTTTTGCTTTCGAGTCTCCTTGATATGTTAAAAAATATATTTAAGATTTGTTGTATTTTATTAGTTTCTATGTTAAATGAAGAAAAAGTATTTTGAATTTGTTATGTTTTGATAAGTGATTTAAAGTATTTGATACTTTTTTATATGAATATCTCTTTGAATTAGTTTCATAATTAAAAGCTATTGACAATTTATGTGATATAGTTGTGATATAATGCTTTAAAATATTGATATTTGCTCTTTTATTTTTATGCGATTTGATTAAACAAGTTTAAAAATTATAGCTAAGGTACTTGATAACCTTATATGAATGTGATCGTGTAATAGTTTAAAAATGAGCAATTTTGACACTTTAAATCTTATAAGTTTGACAATAGTTATTCGCTACTTTTATATGTATGTGATCTCTTATATAATAGTTTTAAAAATATGTATCTTAATTTTAATTTCGGTACCTGATACTTTTATATGATGTGTCTCTTCTGAGGAGGATGTCTGGTGCCTCGGTTGTGTTTTCGGAGTACTAGTCTCATACGCTTCCCTCTTCATTAATCAGTTTTTACAGTGAAATTACGACTCTTCTGCTGGCTGTTCTTGAGGACCATCTCATTAACAATCCCATTCCTTAAGTCATCCATTCTGATTTTTCGTAGCTGCATTTTTGGTATACAGGATGCTGCAACACTACAAGAAATCTCTATACCCTTATTGCCAAGCATTTCCTCCACCTCAGCCCATGACCAGACATATATATCTAGCATTTGCTGGGATTTCCATTTCATTGTCGGAATTCTGATAATGAAGAAAACTTGATAACATGCTAAACTTGCCTTACGTCCCCAACAATGCCAGTTTCGGAGATTTCTCCCCGATGCTCTGAAGGAGCACTACTTTCCTTCATCTGATTTTTTTTTTTTTTTTTAAATTTCACACTACGGGCATAGCCCTATTCTAGGAGGGGACTTCTCTAGGTAATTTCTGCCTGAGGATTCAGACTAGGATCCAAACCCGGCCCTTGCCCCGACATAGCAACTCTGTCGCTCTACTGATTGAGCACGGTACCTCCCCCACATCATCAGTGGGTTTGATCCATGGCAGGAGCGCTGGGGACGATAGTCACAGGTAGAAAGCTCCACCTCATAAAACCGATTTCTTAAAGCCTCATGCGTCAATGCACTATGAAGTATTGACCCGTGTCTTTGCATCGGGCACACAAATTTTTTACTTTCGTAGCTACCTCATGCTTCAAAGAGCCCCCTCCTACGTATCAATTTTGTAACTTAATACGCCACTACTCTTCAGCATATTTTCATAGATTGCCCGTGCAACTCTCCATTGTCCGCCAAAAGTTGTTCCCCCCCCCTCCTACGCTTCAGACACCCTGATGAACGGCTGAGTTCTCTCCTTGCTGACTCCATTTTTCCAAATTTTTATTTTTTTTTTTTTTTCGAAATTCGTTCTTCCTTTTTTTTTTTTTTTTTTTTTTTAAGTTCACACATCACAGGCATGGCCCTATTCTAGGAGGGGAACTTCTCTAGGTAATTCCTACCTAGGAACCGGATTATGGATTGAGCAAAAGCCCTTGCCATGAGACTTGTTCTACCGATTGAGCCACAATTATTGCATTCCTTCACAAACTCTATCGACTGTATAGGATTTAACATTTTCTTCGCCGCTACTCTCCTATTCCCCTGTCCCAGCATTGCCGCATTCAATGAGCAGTGACGATCTCTGTACACCAGGGTTGGTGATTTTTTTGATTTTTTGTTAAAGTAGATAGTATCTACTGGTAACAACCTACATATGAATAATGAAACACATTGAATAAATGGATATTTTACTAAATACTAACCCTATAATACACACGCGTGTTTAAACATCGAGATTCACGCTATTACTCTATTTGTAAACAATGATAAACAAGACTATGAAACATTAGCAAAATATGGCCATGTTGCCAGAATTCTTTCTACTGGCAAAGTAGCCAAAACAAAATATATAAAATATAATTCTTTCATAGAATAAACAATATTATTCAACACTCTCCCTTATTGTTTATTCTGCAACGTTGGTTAGTCCATTCCAATTTTTCCGTTCAGCATCATTAACCTTGGTTGATGTAGAGGCTTTGTGAGTCCATCTGCAAGTTGATTCTCACTGCTAATCTTGAGTACTTGTATTTCATCATTTTGAACTTTTTCTCTAATGAAGAAATGGCGTACTTTTATATGCTTAGTCCTTTTGTGAAATTCTGGATTCTTACTGAGTTTAATAGCTGCTTCATTGTCAATCCAAAGAGTAGGTTTCTTGAAGACTTCTGTAATTTCTTCCAATAGTTGATGGCCACAACAATTTCTTTTGGTTTGCTTCACTTGCTGCCATAATTTCAGCTCTGTTTGTTGAAATAGCAAACTGAACTTTGCTTTGACTTACTCACATGAGAAACTATAGCTTCCTCACAGCCACTACCATAACAATGCAAACCAATATCCACAGTTGGAACGACTCGTGAATGCCCTGTTTCTTTAAATCCCCAGCAGTTGTGATCTGCATCACATGTACCCTTCCAGATGATCTTGTTCAGAATCACATTTATAAAATAATACCCTTCTCTTGTGTACCTTTCAAGTATCTGAACACTCTTTTAACTTTTGTAACATCTTCTATTGATGGATTTTCAACACTTCTGGCAAGAAGATTAACAGCAAATGCAATATCTGGTCTTGTTGCTGTTGCAAGATATAGAAGAGCTCCTATTGCTGATCTGTAAGGGAAACTCTCCCTGGCTTCAATGTCATGTGTAACATTATCCTTTAAAATGGGTGTTGACACTGCATTGCAATTTTCCATACCAAATTCCTTTAGTATTCTTTTAGTATAACATGACTGACTAATTTTCTTTGAACCATCATTTCTTGATTCAATTTCAATTCCTAAAAAATATGTTGCAAGTTTGTTATTTTGAATTCCTTTTTTAATTCTTCTAAAAATTTCTGCAATTCTGCTTGACTTGTTGATGCATTTTCTTTATTCTCAAAATTTGCATTTCTTTCTGGATTCATTTTTCTGATTTCTTATGTAAAGACAAGGATCAGCTGTACTTTTACCAAAATTAAGTTTTGAAAGAAAGTTTCCAAGTCTTTCATTCCAGCATCTTGGTGCTTGCTTAAGCCCATACAAACTGCGTTTTAATTTGCATACTTTGTCTGTCCCATCTTCAAAACCTTTGGGTTGTTTCACATATATTTCTTCTGATAAATTTCCATAAAGAAATGCTGTTGAAACATCAAATTGTATTAAGGACATATTTTCTTTAGTTGCTACACTTATTAAAGTCCTTACAGTACTTTTATTTGCTACTGGACTGAATGTTTGCTCATAGTCAATTCCTTTATGCTGACTATACCCTTTTGCAACTAATCTTGCTTTATATTTGTCAACTGTACCATCTGGATTCATTTTAATTTTATAAATCCATTTGTTTTCAATTGGTTTTCTTCCTGGTGGTAATTCAACTAGTTCCCAGGTTTGATTTTCTTTCAATGATTGCATTTCATTTTTCCATTGAATTAACCCATTTTTTCTTATGCTTACTCTGCATAGCTTCTTTATATAATTTTCAGGTTCTTCCATATCTTCTAATAATATATAAGTACTGTAGTCATCAAACCTTGATGGCTTTTTAATTACTGATCTGTCTCTTAATTGTTTGTGCTTACTATTCTATCTTGTTCTTCTATTTCTGAATCAGATTCTATTTCTGTATCAGATTCTATTTCTGTATCAGATTCTGTTTCTGTATCAGATTTTGTTTCTGTATGTGATGAGTTTAATCTAATTATAGATGTACTGTCATCAGTTTCTGTATTTTCTCTATTTGATTCTTTCTTTTTATTTTCTTTTTCTGATTCTATCTCATCTGATATTGAAGTTGAAAGTTCTTCTCTTTCAAATACTACATCTCTGCATCTAAAAACAAAATTATTTGCTTGATCATATATCCTGTAGCTTTCATCTCCATCATAACCAATTAACACACCTGATTTTGCTTTTGGGTCTAACTTTCTTCTTTTCTGATCTGGAATCCACCCACTGCATGCTGTTCCGATTACACGTAGATGCTTGATTCTGGGCTTTCTATCATACCAGATTTCAAAAGGCGTTTTTCCATCAACTGTGGATTTTCCAGTTCTATTTATTATATATGCTGCTGTGTTAATTAATTCTGCCCAACACTTCTGTGGAAATTTTACTTTGGAATACATAAGTGATCTGGCCGCTTTAACTAGCGTTCTATTTTCTTTTTCCACTCTATTTTGTTGTGGAGTATAAGGAGCCGTTAACCTTTGTCTCACTCCATATTTATGTAAAAGCTTTTTAACTAACTTATTATTAAATTCTAAGCCATTATCACTTAAAAATTCTCTGATTGGATGTCCTTGTACTTTTGCTTCTTCAAGTACTTGCTCCAATTTTTCTACAACTTCTGATTTTTCTTTAATAAAATATACAAATCTCATTTTTGAAAAATCATCTTTGAACATACAAAATATTTATAACCTGAGTTTGATAATACTTGAAATGGTCCACAAACATCTGCAAATAGCAATTCTCCTTGCTTAGTACTATTTGGTCTTTTTCCAAAATTCTGACGATGCATTTTTTCCATTTATAATACATCCTGTACAATTTCTGTTATCAAGGTGAGTTTCAATTTTAGTTCTCTCTTGATCAGATTTCTTATGTGTCTTCTATCCTGATGTCCCATTCTTTCATGATATAACTGTAATAGATCCTTTTCTTCAAGTGCATTTATTTCTGGTATATGGGAGATTTTAGCTTTCATTGCAACTTTGAATAGCCCTTCCTTTAGTTTACGATAGCCATTAAAATAGGATTTTTTGTCTACCATAAAACTACATACACTTGGTTCAGATATAAATTCACTATTTGGATGCTTATCATGAGCTGCCAATACTGAAAATAAATTTTTTTTTAATATCAGGAACATACCAAACATCATTCAAAAATAATTGAGATATTTTTCAATCTACAACTGATTCTACTTCAATTGTTCCATATCCTAACACATTTGCTTCCTGACCATTTACTGATTTTACCTTGACTGAATGCTCGAATTCATTATAAGTTTTAAAATAACTTTTCTCATTTGTTGTGTTTTGTAGCGCCATTATCAAAATACCAATTTTCTCTATCATTTTCTTCGGAAATAAAAACTTGTTCATCTACCGCTAACATAAAAGCATTAACTTCTGTTTTAGCTTTTGAATTTTCTTTATTTTCAAAATTTGCATTTCTTTCTGGCTTTATTTTTCTTTCTGGTCTACCATCTGCAATCCATTTTCTGCAATTTTTGATCCAGTGACCTTTTAAATGGCAGTAATTACAAGAAAATTTCTTCATTTTATCTTTGGTACTAATTCTCTGTAGTTTCCTTTATTGTTAACGCCTTCTTGATTGTTTCTGACTTAACCTTTTTGATGCCAATTTATTTGTTCTGTGCAAAGCCAAGTTACAAAATTATCTATACTTCTTTCTTTTCTATTACTATGAATCATAAGCCATGTAGTTTGGAAATTTGAATAATCCTTTGGCAAAATTTCAAAAATCTTACATATGAGAAATATCTCTGGCAATGTACCTTCATTCTTCTCTTAAAAAAAAATAGATTTCTTCCTGAAGATTACCCCAAAGCTGTCTTATTGAAGATAAATTTCCAGCCATGTCTAATTTCTCATTCCATTTGTAAGAAAAAAACTGTGAACAAACATTGTAAACTTTGTTTTCTTCAACTCCTGCAAAAAGATTGTGTAGTTCCTTCCATACTTCATCTGGCTTCAAAAGATTCCTTATTTGACTTCTAATACTTTGGCTTGAGGTTGAAACCAACAAAAAACATTACATCTGATTGAGTTTTGTTGAATTTGTCCAATTTCTTTTTGTATGCATTTTTCTCTTCAACTGTTGCTGTGGTACTGGGTTCTTGTGGCTTTTCTAATTTACATTGATTGCTTCTATTGGATCTGGTATACCACTTAGCCTTATTTGCATAAGATGCTTCCAATCTTCCCAGTTTGCCTTACCTTGTAGTGAATCAATTTTCTGCATTGAGAAATCCATATTTAACTATATAATAGGCTTTTTCTAATTCTAATTCTATTTTAGAGTTTATCTAGGCCTATTTCTTAATTCTATTATAGGGTTTATCTAGGCCTATTTCCTAATTCTATTATAGGGCTGACCTGGGCCTACTTTCCATTTTCTGTTTCACATTCAAATTAGGCTTGTTACAAACTACTCTCAGCTACCATGTTAAAGTAGATCGTATCTACTGGTAACAACCTACATATGAATAATGAAACACATTGAATAAATGGATATTTTACTAAATACTTAACCCTATAATACACACGCGTGTTTAAACATCGAGATTCACGCTATTACTCTATTTGTAAACAATGATAAACCAGACTATGAAACATTAGCAAAATATGGCCATTTTGCCAGAATTCTTTTTTCTTATTTACTGGCAAAAGTAGCCAAAACAAAATATATAAAATATAATTCTTTCATAGAATAAACAATATTATTCAACATTTTTTTTTAAGCACAAATTGCCTTAAATTATTTTGATAAAAATAGTAAATAATCCTAATTATTACCTAATTAATAATAAGTTTAGTAAAAATAATTATTATTTAGTTTAATTAAGTTATTTAAATTATATAAATACTGTATAATATCTGAGTCTCTAATTTTATTTATTTCTTTATTGAAAATGATTTGAAACTACATTGATGAAATTGCTTATTATATAGATGAAATATACTTACTATTAATCAGGTGATAAATTAGGAATAATTTTAATTTTAGAAAAAAAAATTTACCTAAAAAATCAAAAAAATCATGATTTTTTTCATAAAAAATCAATTGCTTTAATCAACTGATTAAATCAATTTGATTTAATCAGTATATATATATATATATATATATATTATATATAATATATATATTATATATATATATATATATATATATATATATATATTATATTATTATATATAAATAAAAATATTTAAATATAAATATAAACCTATATTATTATATATAAATATATTAAATATAAGACTTATGAAATCTAATTTTATATAAATAATATAGTATATATATAGGTATATATATATATATATATAGTTATATACTTATTATTAAAGATTCTGTACCGAAACCAGAAAAGAGGCCGACTCCGATACTCTATTTTTTTTAGGTGCCAATACTGATACCGATACTGATACTTTAAATAATATAATAAATACACAGAGTATTAATGATAGAACATTTTGTATTGATATTCAACTCAGGATTGCATTTCCTGTACAAACAATACTTAGTCATTTTATTTCATATTTGGTTGTTTCCAAGTATATTTATTTTTAAAATTAAATAGTATCTTTTAAGGAATAATAATGAAAATTATAATATTAACTTTTTAATGTTTGTTTGTTTATTCAAAAAATAATGTCCATTTCCATTTTTACAGAATAGTATTAATCGGCAAGTTAGCTACTAGTTTTTATGTTTTACAACATGATTACAATTTACAAGAAGAATCTTTAACTAGCCACAATATAAGGAATAAAAATAATGAAAGAAGAGACCTCAAGTAATCAGCTGAAAAGACCAAATAAAAAAACGCTATTATTCAAACATGACATAATAATAATATACTCCTTGAAGATAAAGATAGATATCTTTCCAATACTCAAATTTCAAAAATTTCTCAAATTGTGATGCCAAAAACATTAAGCTTTCACTATTATCTGGCGAGAGCCTGTTCCTTTCTTTGGGGTGTTTACATTCTCACCTACACTAAAAATACGCTTGCTCTCGACTGATGAAGGAGGGGCTGATAAATATTTGATTGTAAGCACCAGGGTTGGTGATTTTTTTGATTTTTTTTTTTAAAAATCTGATTTTTTTCATTTTTTTGATTTTTTTTTTTTTTTTTAGGCACATTGCTTTTTTTAATTATTTTGATAAAATTAGTAAATCTAATTATTAGCTAATTTAATAAGTTTAGTAAAAATATAACATATTATTTTGTTCAATAAGTCATTTAAAAATATATATATATACTGTATAATATCTGAGTAATCTAATTTTATTTATTTCTTTATTGAAAATAATTTGAAACTACATTGATGAATTTGCTTATTGTATAGATGGAATATACTTATCATTAAGCAGGTGATGACTAGGCCTAATCATTAATTTAGAAAAAAAAATTTGCTCAAAAAATCAAAAAATCATTATTTTTTCATAAAAAAATCAAATGATTTAATCAACTGATTAAATCAATTTGATTTAATCAATGCCAACCCTGCTGTACACCCACTAAAAAGGGAAAAAAAAAATTCTTTATATTAATTTTAAAAATATATTTATTTGATGCTGTTATATGATGATTTATATAAGTTTAAAATATATAAAAATATAGTTATTTGATACTTTTGTATGTAAAATAGGTAAATATATTATAGGTAAAATAATATAAAATAATATAATATAAAATATAAATATATAATATAAAATATAAAATATATAATATAAAATATATAAAATATAATATAATTTAAAGTATTTGATACTTTTATACCAGTATGTGTAATAATTAAATGTTTTAAAATATTTTGCTTTTTTTTCTCGCTGAAATGTTAAATATTTAAATACTTTTGAGTATAAATTTCTGGTGAAGTTTTTGCATTAATAGCTTCTTTCCTGCCGATAGATCAAACAATATTTTTCAAAATGAGGTTTTCTTTATAATTTGATATTTATATCATTACCTCCTATCCCCAGATTGGTGGTGAGGTGCGTAGCATACACCGGAACAGAAAAGAAGTAGAACATGACACAAGTTGAAAAGAAGTCACCCCGTTACCGTCCCTTTTATACCCTTAAGTGAGAGCTCGTTGCAGTCAGAAAATCCACCCTAGAGGTTTAATGAGTGTGACGAATCCTCACTGTGGGATTCATCCCCTGGGCAAAGCTTACAACTATACCCCCTCACAAAACTCAGCCATTCACTCCTGTTATGCACCTTTCTTCTCGCCTCTACAAAACTCGCATTCCTTTACTGACTCAATCCACTTTTTTTTCTGTCTCCCAGCCAGTCGATTCCTAGTACACGCACCGGTACACTTTTTTCACTCTTTTTTAGCTTAGTCATTTTTTTTTCACTTTTTTTCAGCAATTTTACACTTTTCTTCACTTTTTTTGGGGCAAGTAGGTTACTTGATAATATCTTTTTCTTTCTTTTTCCTGTTTTTCATTTTCACTTTCGATCTTTTTATTGAACTCAAGAACTGGAAAACATAGGTAAATAATTTGTTTAAATTTTTAATTTTCAGGTTAAAATAATTTTAAATTAATAATTGAATAAAGTTTTTTTGAAATTGAAATTTTTTAGAACAATGGGGAATCTGTGAAGAAGTATTTTCTTACATATGTAACTAAGCATAGGCGTAACCTGATGAAAAGACCTTGATATCAGAAAATTGTGAGGTTGTTAAAAAAAAACTACCATGAAAGCAGAGCTTAACTTTGTTATATCTAGCGCACACATCTTTACGAGTGTCACAGGCTTTTTCCAAAAAAAAGAACCATTATATTCATCCTTGCATTTCTGTTTTGTCATTCATTGGTTAATTGAAAAACTGTTGGGGAAGATTTGCAATTCAGGAAATTCTCAAAAGATTCTTGATTAAAAAAAAATTATGCTGCTTTTTTTAATACTGAAACATTTACTGCCATTGAAAGAAATCCAGTTTTTCTGATGAGGTATTAAGAAACTTGGAAAATGTTTGTGAAAAGGACAAACGTTTTTCTGGTCTGCAAGCACAAAACATTTTGTTGAATCTGTTAAGTATGTTGTGAACAAATCATCTGTGTCGAGCTCTCTGTTGAAAAAATTTACATGTCTATTCCCTAATGAGAGATTGTCCAAAGAAAGCTGCCAAAATATAGTTCGAGATTGCTAGGGTCATGCCATGGAAAATCCATACAGACATACTCTTAGATGAGTGGAAACTAATACAATTGGAAAAAGCTGAACCAGAGTCCGAAAAAAAAATCTATAGATCTGTATTGGGCCTCAGTTTGTTTATAAAACCGACCCATTCAGTTGAAAACTTCAAGATTTCCAACAGCTTGAAAAGAAGTAGTAAAGCTTCCAACTGTCGCTGTCACATTGGTAAGCAGATGTGGAAAGATCATTGTTCAACATCAGCAGAACTCTTACAAGTACCAGGTCCATCTATGTCACGAGGAGAACTTTAATTGCTTTATCACTGTTAAAAAGTGACCTCTTAAAATTATGATAACAAACTTACTTATTCTCTTAACTCCAGACTCCTTCCATTGGGACGTTTAGGCAAATAAACAATACATTGCTTACTTGGATAGAGAAAGAGAAAAAGGAGACTCGAAGAATGAAGCTGCAAAGGGTTCTCCTGAACAAGACAAAAAAATTTCTGAAGAGGAAAACAAAAAACAATTTGAACCAAAAAAAGAAAAAAAATTCCTTTCAGATGAACTAATTCTGAAGAAGCTACGAAAAGAAGAGGCAGAGCAAAGTGGAAGTGCATGCAAACTGTTATTGAAGATTGAAGATTGAAGAGAGCTTTAAAGAAAAAAGATTTTGTAAGTGAAGTAGCTTGGCCCCAAGAGCGTGCTGGAGGTCTCACTATATGTTCAGATAAAGATGGCATCCCAGAAAGATATTTGTTAGTGATAGAGAATTGATATAGTCAGGTTGCGTTGAAGAATATACGAAAAACCAATTTCTCCATTTCAGCTTTTTCATAAAAAAGTAGTTAACTGAACACTGACCCACGATCTCAATTCCTTATAATTATTAGCTTGTTTCTTCTGTAACCAAATACAGTAAGTTGTATTTTCAAGTATAGTATTACTCCATTTTCTTTACATTATGACAGATGTGACTTCTTACTAAACGAGAAACTTAACATTTCATTATTATATACTTCAGAATCTTTCAGTTCATTCATAAGCACGAGATTCGCCTTCTTGGTTGAAATCATATCAAAATATTAACGTAAATTAAAATGGTTAATAGTAAGAAATTAAGCTGTTAAGGTTTCACATTTGGCGGGGGGGAAATTTTTAGTAATGAAATTGTAAATTCTTTTCACGTTCTCAAAAATATGTAATTTTT
>JABUQX010067242.1:0-37500 GCA_015478945.1 Trachelipus rathkii | reverse complement strand
TTACACAGTTTTAGCACGAATTTCGTGCAAAAACGACCACGTTTTCTTACGAAGTTTACTTTTGCTTACAAACAATTGGAATCGGCTGTTGTGATGGAGCCCGTCGATTTGGAATAAACAGAAATAAAACAATAACAAATGGTTTATATTACAAATAATTAATCATCTATTGTGATGGAGTTCATCGATTTGGAAGAAATTAGATTTAAAGCCGATTTTATTGAATGAAACATTCATCAATTCAATCGAGCCTACCACGCCGCCATTTTTTTGTTTAGATTTCTTCGTAAAAACGTGCTAAATTCAGCAAGCACGGGAAATAGCAACTTTACAGAATTAAAGAAATTCCAGACGTTTGGTAAGCATTTCTACGATTTTGCGCTAAGTTTGACAAAAATGAACGCAAACTGGAGCATTTCTTACGTTTCGTAAGCACAAATACAAAAACGGAAACGCCTTTACTTTCGGATAAAGTAAAAAAAATAAAGTAAAATTTTAAAACTTAATCTATAAAATAAAAATGAACACATACACACACGCACGCGCCCCACACACACACACACACACACACACACACACACACACACACACACACACACATTAGACCAAATCACAGTTGTTCGTTGTTATCTGAAAATAAACAATTTCCGGGACTTTCTTGCTATGTGACCGGGTTGTAGAGTTTGTCCGAAGGCTTTTCAAATGAATATTGGTGGGTTGGTAAAAGAAATATCATGTCTAGTTTCTCAGCTGGTGTGACCAATCTTGGTACTTTGCAGCTCTTGTCAAAGTTATTTATCCACAAATTTATCATCATTCTTTCAACGTGGAACCCTTGCTGAAATCAAGATTATGGTTTTATGGTCAATTGCGTTTTCTAAACTTTAGTATTCAAGGTTCTCCTCAACCAAATTTAAAAGTGTGACCAGAGTTTTTTAAATATTTTTTTTTGTACTTGGGATCATATGCTTCAATTTTTCCCGTTTTTGGTGTAATAACATTTTGTTACAATTATTTTTATAATTTCGAAAAGCTTCCGGAAAGTTCAAAAATGAATTTCATCCAATCTTCAGTTATGTAAATGTGAAACTACTTCCGTGTAACTCCGTGACTAAATTTTGGTTAGTAGGTAAAATGGAGTGTATTGCAACAAGTAACCTATTGTCAGTATAGTTTAGTTTAATTGTTTAATGAAAGACCTCGTAAACCGGATCTCACTAACGTCAGTCACCCGCTGTCACTTTAATGTTTAATTGTTCAATGAAAGACCTCGTAAACCGGATCTCACTAACGTCAGTCACCCGCTGTCACTTTAATGTTTAATTGTTCAACGAAAGACCTTGGTACACAGGATTTCAGTAATATCGCCTGCGGCCACTTTATTGTTTCTATTTTATCATGTATGCATATCTGAATACAGAATAACATTAATTGTATTGTTCCAAATATACGGAGTGGAACACTCATAGGAAATGCAAACAAACAACTCACTGTACCACATTTTTTTTATTGCGAAACGGAAACATTGCATAAAGCCATAAACTCATAAAAAGCCTAGAGACTGCTGCTATCTATTGGCCAATTGTGGAACTTTTCTGTTGGTTCATAACAGGACTGAAAAATCCATTTTTAGCAGTTTAAAACCAAATAATCTGGATTTTTTATTTATATAAACCTGAGTAGTATTAAGTACGAGATAGAGAGTGCCACATTGCAGAAAGGGCTAGCGTGCCACATTGCAATGTTGCGGTAGGCAACATCTGCAATGTGTTGGCACGAGAGCCACGGGCGCGTAGCGCGGCAGAGTACATATGATTGTATTTTTTATATGTAAGACTAATCTTTTATGGTGCTTGTATCAGATGAGGGATACTATCATTTTAATTATATATTATTATTTACCTTGACCCCTTCCTCCCCTTTGTTATCATTTTTATTCGGAATGTGTGAGCGCAACCGAGTCAGGCTGCGCACATTCGAGTGTATCGTTGAGTGACGCGAGTCAAGTCACATTACACGAGATGTTCATTAAGCACATTACACATACAGCCCGTTACCGGCTTAGTATTTGAGTGCGGCCGGGATGGGACGAAGGGGCAGGCTAGCGCCTACCCCCTTTTTTTTCTTCTCCCCACCATCTCTTTACCCCTACCTCTTAGTTGTTGTCATTGCCCCTACCCCCTGTTATCTGTTGCCAATGACTACATTCATGCTACTCTCTCTCTCTCTTTGCCCCTGTGCACACACACACACACTTGGGTTCCGCGCGCAGCCACGTTTTGTTCTCCCGCCTCCGCCTTGGTGCCGCCGCCGCCGGCCTGTCAGGCAACCGGTCCCCGTGCTTCGTACCGCCTTCGCCTCTGCCCTGTCCCATCTGCGGCGACCGCCGTTTCGGTATTATCTCATTCGAGTCCTTTCGTTCGGCATTGTCCATTGAGGAGACTGGGGTGTTTACTCCTCTCCTTATACTCCCCCCGTCCTCTTAGTCACACCCCATCCGTTGCGATGCTATATATAAGCTTGTGACAGGATGGAACTACGAATCTCTGTCCTGGTATTCGGCTGCTCCATCACGGCCGAGGGTCACGCGAGAGGGTAGTATTATGCTGCAGGCTATGATCTGGCCGCGGTGCGTAAAGCGGCTGTCCTATATCCAAGTCTAAATCTGAAGTTATGGTTGTAGTATAGAAATTTGAGTTCAAAATGATTAGATCTTATATAGCGCTTTACTTATATGCACTACACAATTCTATGCATAACTCAACTATATTGCATTGGTAGCAGTATTAAACGGGTGCATTTAGTGCAATACATGTAAGCTTCTGCGAGTATAAGCAACAATGCTGCGCTTAAAAGCATTATAACATTCATTACACTTACAGTGTTACTATCTAATGTAGCGCATGAGTAGCACTACGTTTCCTCATACATCTCTGCACCGAATACACAGATTCACAGATGACGACCAGGAGAATACTGACAAAGAAGAAAGTAGCTTATTACTCATGAAGAACAATGATTAAACACTTACACATGAATATAATCTAGATATAAACCTAAAAAACATATTTACAACTTCATACAACATTATACTACCTATATCATCCATCAATATATCCCAGACACTCTAACGCATACTACTCCTAACATCACTTCACAACCAACAACATACACATAACAAGTAAAAATAAATATCAATCTTTAACTACATAAATTTACATAATCCAAATAATTTCATATTTCACACCAATGGCATATACCCACCATACTAACTTCCATAACATCTTCATCATAATAAATAACATACACCCCTAAAATACATATATAATAAATATAAGCCACATTGTCACATTTCAGCCCTCAGACCACACAATTCTACATACTTAACACTTACCTACAGACTACACAATATAATCAACCTTATAAAAACTCAACCTCTCTCTCAAACAGATAATCTTATGCAAATATGAAGAAATATGATACTAGATGTAACCACTACCTCTTCACTTAAGATAGACACCTTAACGACACTAAGAAGTCTAGTAGAATACGCAATCGTGACGCTACTAGTTACTACAACGGAAGTCGAGTTACTAATATACACTATATAATAATACTACACACAATAATATAGAATATCGATATAGATAAGATATATGTATAGTAGATCTACCGATAAATCAATAGCAGTATACGAATATAACCGTGAAATCCTGAAGTCAAGACACTAAATCTAGAACACAACGATGATATACGACACGATTATTACTTCATACGGACCTTAGATATATATCACTCATAGTATACTCCATAACCTCATCACACACTCATCGCCTATCCTAGAATAAGCAAGCTTACTTTAACAGCTAAATAAATCAAAATACTAAGACCCTTCAAGCATTAATCTAAGCAATCTTCAGCCATCTATATAATCATAATGTAAGGATCTTCAGCTAAACACTATCCCGCCTGTACACGTGGATGATCTCATACTATCCTATCCTACAGAAATATTCACACGAATATAGTCACTATTACTCAAATTATATATCTCTACATCGAATAACTAACTAATCGTACTATCAAACGTAACACTACATGAGAACATCATACAACATAACTCCTACTGCATAGACAATAACCAATCAAATATATACAATATACAACCACTACTAACCATTACACATACATATACTAACACATATGATAAACACAAATAAGTAACTATACATACAACATTAAACTATAAAAAATAACACTCCTTCACTATCACTATATCGACATATTACACATACATATAAATACTTGCAGCCATAATTAACCGAGGGAAAATAATAATCAACTCCGATATTAAAGCAATATATTAAAACATATATATATACAACACATTAAGCTAATAGATACACAATATTCTACTTATCATCAATATAATACTATATAATCGACTTAACGCACAGCAGTATACATACTACTCATAATACGATTATGGAAATGATGTTCAAAATAAAACAGCAGCATAAAGTATATCAAAAATTTCAGCAAGCAATAATCAGCGATGTTCCATTACAGGTCACAGTATCATCAGACATTGAATCGCCATATATTCATGAGCAGAGAGTAAGAAAGAGAGAAGAGAGAGAAGACTGAGATAACAGAGACGAGGAATATGTGTAAGATGTAAGAGAGATGAGAGAGTGAGAGCTTACAGAGTACGAAGTAGTAGCATAGCATCTAACTATACTCCTATAGCCGACGAGACTACTCATTAATTCCCTCTGCTAGGAACTCAGGATATCAATGACTCATCATCGATACTACCCATTCATTCCCCCACAGAAAACCAATACTCAACATGACAGATCAACACATATAATACAGACACAGACAGTGACACAAGTAACACCAATAAACGAGCTATACAACTCATCAAAATATCACACAGCGAATCACAACGAACAGTACAAAGCACAGAGACACATTACACACATACACAACACCACAGACATGAACAGCATACACAAACAACTAACACGAACGTACACATAAACCATAGCCACGGTATTAATTCAAAAAGAAACAGCACAAAAAACTACTGACATCCGTAACACAATAAAAACATTTATCATATCTATACACAATACTAGACGAGCCATGTTAAACACATGACCATCACGACACTAATATATAAGCATTATGAGCTGACATATATAAATATAATCACCACTTAAATCACTCAACTATCATACACGTATAATATACATAGTTCAATATTATACTACGTTTTCCATTCTGATGCGATTTCGATACTACTATCTCAAATCTACTTAATCATATACTATGACGATATTAACGGATAGACATACTTTAATTTAGATCGGAGGATAAAAGTGCTACTATAATGACAGATATTATCATATCACGCAGGAGGCTAGATGCCAGAAGAGAGAGCGAAGTTACACAATAACGCACGAAGTACGACGAGAAGAGAGAAGACTGAGCAGTAGCAGAAGAGAAAGAGCAGAAATAGGCGAATGAGAATAAACTAAGCAAGAGCACGATGAACCATGAAGCACCATCATAAGAGACAGATGACAGAATGATGGCAATGACTTCATCTGCCTCATTGAAAATAAGATATATTTATATAGATGGCAAAGTATTACACTATAAGTCATTAATAATATTCATACACAATCCATCAAAGCAAGATAATCTTAACACTAGAAAACAAAGCATAGATGAAAAACTCTCAAATCATACAACGACATCAGCATTAAAGAAAATAACCGAAAAACATACTTACACACAAGTGCTATACAAACCACACCCCAACATACAAACAAACACAACATATCAACTCCACCTACTCGACTAACAATCAAAAAATTCCATACCAAAACAAATAGTCGACAAAAAACAACAAGACAAAGACCATTTCGTTACAATCCAATGCGAATACAGACCTTTATCTTCGTACAATTCAGAAACCAGTAAAGCCAGTCGATCGACTCCTTAAAACAATGTTTAATTTATTACATAATCATTCTCTATTTAGTCATATTATGTGTTGTTTTCATTGGATTTGTGTTATCCACATAGTAATGAATAACGATGTAGATTCGATCTCAGATCATCAGTTCGTCACGACAAATATCTCCTCTTTGAGAGCTTAGTCTGAGTTATACGCGAGCGCCAGGTATCGAGTGACGACGAAGTATACGCATAGACACTCGAGAGTAAACAGAGAACGCGAGAGAAGCCGGAGAGAGGATCACGAGAAGGATGCGAATTACGCACGATAGTACGATCAGCAGAAGAGACGCATGATTACTTCTTACTCTCAGCATATCCACATCACCATTTGATATTCTATCGATCTCATGATCATTCACCACTTAATCTCCACAAGGCGACATAAACCAATCATTTGCACAATGATCCACCCACACGTACCAGCTTAACTAATCACAACAACATTCACCACATTCAGATACAGCCATCAACAACAACACAACAACAACACAAAACAACAACAAACAACATACAACAACCAACAACAGGACAAAACCATTATCAATCGCAAAGTGCGAATCACAAAACAATTATCGTTCTACATTCAGTAAACACAGTATAATAGTGCCTCTGTATGTCATTCTTAAATAAGCATGGTTTAATGCTTGATATACAGAATTAATCAATGGCTCATATTTGATAGATTAATTTTTGTTTTTCATTTGGATTGTTACATCACATTAGTAATATGAATACGATGTATTGTCACTCAGTTTGCGAATTATGTTTGAGAGAGACAGTGAGAGAGAGAAGTGAGAGAGAGAGAGATGTAGGCATGAGAGAAGAAGAGAGAGAGAGAGAGAAGAGAGAGAGTAGGAGAGAGAGAAGAGCCGAGAGAGAGAAGGTGTGGAATGTCATCGATGAAAGTTCTGCCCTGAGGCCGCGTCGGCCTTGAGATATTTTGCTCGAAATGAAGCAGAAAACAAAACAAACAAATAATAATAATAGGTATTATACCACGGTCTCTGTACATGACGTGTTTCGCGCTGTAAGCTAGGGCCTTGACTTATAAACGAATTAGATGCAAGTCATCTTCATCGTCGATTTGTTTTAATTTTCTCTGTGATACAAGTACACATATGCGAAGACAGCGCTGATTATTTATACCCAGGTATTGAAGGTGAAACCATCATTTAAAATAGTTTTTTTTGTTTTATTAATTTATGCAGATATAATATATATATATATATATATATTATTAGTGATACTCATATAGTATATATATTACTATGATATGTATATAGATATAGTATACTATATATAGATTAGATATATATATATGTAAAATTATAATATTATTATAATATAATATCATATTTAAATACAAGTTAGAAAATAAAATAATTAGTAGTAATATTATATAGTATATAGATATAGTATATACTATATATAATATATAATAGTATGATATGATATATATATATAATTATAATATATATATATATATATATATATATATCAGGCGAGAAATACATGAATTAGAATATTTTTATTGCCTTGCTGACAGAGTAAACATGGGTTACTATATATATATTATATATACTGTATATATATATATGAGTATATAGGTAACTACTATATATATAATATATATATATATATATAGTATATATATATATATAAAGTTATAGATATATATATATTATAACTATATATATATAGTATATATATATATTTAGTATATATATATATATATATATATATATATATATATAATATAATTATTATATATATGCAGTGAGAATACATACTTTTGAATTTTGATTGCCTTTCTGACATTAGAGTAAAGAATGTTTATATATGAATATATATATATATAGGTATATATATAGTATATAGTATAGTATATAATATATATATATATATTATATTATATAATATATATTAATATATATATATATTAATAATATATATTATTCGGTTTAATTTGGAAGCTAGAAATAAAGATAATAAAATAAATACATATATATATATATATATATAGTATATATATATATATATTATATATAAATATTATTATAATATACTATATATTATATATATATATATATATCAAGCCTTTATGCTACGAGGGAGGAGCGTATGTCGGTTGTTATGATATCAAGGGATTATTATTTTATTAATTATTATCCATGTATTAGATTATTATCTTTGGTTAGTTATTATTATTTTATGTACTTATTATTATTATATTATTATTATTAATTATTATTATTTGTTCATTTAATACTTGTGAGAATAAACTTGACACCTCGACGTAGTTTTGAAGGCCTATAATCGCAGGTCCGGATACATAAGAGAAAATCTCACTAGCTGTAATGTTCAACTTATGATTTCGATACCGTACTAACGACATCTCGGCGTTCCAGAGAGTTGTAAACTGAGCTATGTCGATAGCTTCAAGGCAAACGAAGCTACGTTCTTCGGCGGGGTTGAAAGGAGTTTCTCTAAAAATCATCATGGCCAAAAGGCGATGGCAGTAATTACAGGGCAGCGTCTCGAGTATCAAATAACATTTTCGATTCTACCGTTGAACCTCTGTTTCATTCTTTAAGGTTCGGTGTGCGTTTTCAATGCTGGGTGGGGATAGGTGATACATCAGACGTCTAACGTCCCTAAACCACACACGACTACATCGAATTCGAGGAACGTTGTTGCTGTAACGAGATGCACGAGGTGTGGGAACGGTCTTCGCATCACCTGCGACAGGTATCCGCCCAGTTCGAGTTAGTTAAGCACTGTAGCTGTTTTGGATATCCTCCTTCCAAGCCCAGTTCGGAAAGCCGTATCCATGATTAATATGAAATAATTGGGCAAGAATTGTGAACAGAGTTTATATTATAGTGTTTAGATGGTGGCATGGCAATTGTGACGTAGCTTTCCCCTGATGCGGTTTTTCTTCTATATCTGTGAGCGTTAACAGCGTAGGCTTAGGATGTACCTCGCTCCAACACACACTATGATCCTTTCATACGGTATTTTGTGTACTAAGGCAGGCCAATATTAGACTGAGACTGCAAACCAGGAACGTGAGCACTTGAAGTCTCACGTCTTTTCCAAAACTGGAGACTACAACTGGGGAATACAACTGATGGTGAGTACTAAGAGACCCCCTCTTATACATCACAGCTGAAAGGGCGTGTATTGTTTAACACAGCCTCATCATAGACGTTAATCCAGGGGCTGAATGGGGAGGAGCGCTCTCTGACAGACCTATCATGGTGTAACATGTAGATGCGATTGGGGGGGAGTGTTGTCTACGGCCCTGTCCGCCTCAGGAAACAATGGTAGCCTATATCAAAAAATTCGGATGAATGGCAAGTTGGATGGCTACCCAAGCTAAATACCTTCTGCATCATTTGCCATACTGTTAGCCTTGAGGACTAGTAACGTTTATTACCCGCGGCGAATCCCATGGCGATTCCTATTTTATGCGACTCTCAACAGATACGGAAAAAGGTATGGACCTCTTACAGAAGCCTATAGCCTTGAGGGTTAAGCTTATGGTCAAAGGTACAGTTTTGTGGGCTATAAATGTAACTAGGTCAGCTAAGCCTCTAGGGCTAACCTGAAAACCGCGTCCCAGACACATTCCAAAACGGATCGAACCTGATAAGACAGGTGACCGAAACTCGCCTTGAAACCCATATAGGATCCATGACATTCCTGATGATAGCCGAATGGTAAACCGTTACATGACTTTTAAAACTTTCCATGTGCGGAATAGCCAGTCTCAGTTCAACATTTTTTGTGGAAGGTCGTTAAGGTCTGCGTAGTGTGCATTATTCAAGGCAAGGAACAAGCATTATCGAGTTATAATAATAATAAAATATACTAATAATAATGATGATAATAAATAATAATAATAATAATAATAGATATATAATAATAATAAATGAATATAATAATAATAATAATAATAATAAATAATAATAATAAGTCGTGATAATAATATCAGGTTATAATAATAATAATAATAATAATAATAATAATAATAATAATAATATATAATAAATGAATAGATAATAACAATCAATAACATATAATTCTACGTTAATTAATAATAATGAATTACATATATTTATTTACATCGTAGAGGATGAAATAAATAAATAAATTATATATATATATATATGTATATATTATTATATTAATATTATATATATATAATATATATATATATATATATATACTATGTATATATATATTAATATTATTATACTATATATATAGTATATAGGATGGAGGACGTATGAAGCAGTATGTTAGCCGGAAGTACCTGGCATAATGTCGCATGACTCGCGGCGCTGTCGACGAGGTTCCAGGTATTTTGAAAGTAATGCAGTGAGAAAAAGAAATTCAACAAACTGAGCAACCATCACAGAACGCTCTGTCTCCACTTCGAATCTGGCCTCCATCATGAAGCTTTTGGCGATGACCATGAAAATGTTATTAAAATATCCATAAAAATATTTTATTTCGTTCTGAACCAGTGATGACTTAATTACTTAATGTTAGTGTTGGTTATATGCTGTAAAATATTTGAAGTAATGATTTTATTAAAGTGGAATTTACTTGAATATTCCAGATAAGACCATTCCACTCGATAATGCCCGAGGGTGCCAGTGGGGGTCGAAGTTATGATAGAAACGGAGGTAATCAAGCGACTGCTGATGTGCGAATGGCCAGTCGTCGTATTTTAACTGCTCGTAGACGCTCACGTGAAAGAGGTGATTCATCGAAGGTGTTAGCGATGATGATAATGACGATCTCATTGAGGCTGTGGTGAAGTAACGAATCTGCGGAAGGTGGAAGTACATTCGGGGTGGAAGAGATGTGATCTGTACAAAGGGGGCAAGCGTAAGCTTCTTTATCACCACGTATACCTGTACCATACTGTTATTCATATATATATATATATAAATATATATATAGTATAGTACTCATAGCGCATATAGTGATTGAGTATGCTAATTGACATGTGTAATACGTATATCGATAGTACTGGATCGAATATATAAGCGACGAGGGTGAATAGGTAGGGAGGATAGCTAGCCGGCGCTGCCTCCTACTAATAGCGCGGAGAGTGATGGGATGCAATAAGAACATATATCACGGAGAACGCGCATACTTATATCCACAGGTACGAGCCAACAGGGTGCGCGAAAGCGGACCGAGTCTACGCAGATATTTACGTGAAGGCCTTCGACGGATCGAGACGAAATCCGATCTGTATCGTTCTAAAGCTGTAAGTGGGGAGTTGGCTCGAGAGGCCGAAGCGGGGGTTATCAGTGTTATGAAGACAGATTTGATGGACTTCAGGTTGATGATCGAGAGACGGGTCCTCGTGAGTCTCGTGTTGGCTCAAGAGGAAGAGCGTCGACAAAGGGCACTGAGGGACGGCAGCGGGCCGTTTAGTGCAGGGATTGACCAGGGCAAATCCCGGGTCGTGATGGTGGAAGTTTCTAAACACTGGTACAGGGTTTTATGTTTCAATACTCAGTGTGTATAATATAGATATATATATACTACTATATATATATATATATATGATATATATATATAGCTATATATACGTATATAGGAGTGTATATCTATAGTATAGTATAAATAAGTATATATATATAGTATATATATATATATTATATGTAATATATTAGTATATATACCGTCTCTCTACAGCATGCAGAGCTCCGAAATACCCTAGACAGACTTATTAATGAAAATAATAATGCTGAAGGCGATGATATTTTTCTTGCTGCAGTCTTGGCTCTGGAAAGAAAATTAGGTATGAATCGCGAGATGTCTACCACCCTCATGGAATCAAAAGCCAAGGTAAGACTGCATTGACACTTGAATTATTATATCCGTCGAACTATTGATGACTGAATTATTTAATGTAAGGTTGTAGATATTAATGTAGGGAGGATGTATATGTAGCAAAATTTCACACATACACCACACACCACACACCACACCACACACGACACACCCACACACACACACACACACCGGCTAATGTATTTTCGTCCAACACACACACACACACACACACACACACACACACACACACACACACACATCACACACACACACCACCACACACACACACACCCACACGACACACACACACACACACGGACACAACACACGCACACACACACACACACACACCACACACACATATATATAATATTCTATATATCATTAATAGTAGTACTATATATTTCAGCATCGCTGAGCCATGTATCATCTCCAAAGACAGCCTTCTGTTAAGCGAGAATGATATATATATATATATCATTCTCGCTTAACAGAAGGCTGTCTTTGGAGATGATACATGGCTCAGCGATGCTGAAATTCTAAGAGCCACCACGACACACGAGGAGGCTTGTGGCTTCTACAGGAACTCACCCACGTAAACGGCGCGCTGTTGATGTAGAAGGCAGCCCTGTCCCTATGTCAGGAGGTGGGATTAGTGGTGACCGCGATGGTGATGTAGAGATGCGTGATAGTCGTTTGCCTTGTAAAAATGAACGTCCTCGTCGGAGTAATGCAAGGTGTGATGAAGATTCACCTTCATGCGATGATGCATCTCGTGCCCCTTCCTCCCTCTCTACTGGAAAGAATATTCCCCTACGGAACTCGAAGGTAGAGTTTACAATCGTGTTATTTCCATATGCAGAGTTGCGAAAATACTTATTATATTATTATATTTATTATTATTAATATTAATTATTTACTTATTATATTATTTAGAGTTATTCATTATTATTATTATTGATGTATGTATTATTATTATTTGAAGTTATATTCTAGTATTACTTGATTACTCGACTCTATTAGTCTTTGCCTTGAGAAATTATATATTATCGTAGTTATCTATTAATTTTCATTAGGTTATCTAATTGGCAATTATTATTATTATTATTAACTTGATTGAGGTGTATTAATTGATTATTAAAATACTTATTTCTCTCCTACTCTCTCTCATCCTCTCATCTCTCTCTCTCTCTCTGCTAATCCTCTCTCTCTCTCTTCTCATCTCTCCTGGCTCTCTCTTACTGCTTTCTCCTTCTCTTCGTCGTCGCTACTAGAGTAGGTGATGGGACGATCCGGAACCTGCGTAACAAAGTGAGCCGTCTCAGGTCGATCTGTATTGATGATGGGGGCTGTTAGCGAGCCCGTTCATAAGAGGGAGGCCTGGAAGATCCTCAGGCCCACTGTCATCTCGCAGCTTGTGCTTGAATACAGCGGTCACTAGCATGCAGCTCTCTCAGCTACGAGGAAGATTCAGCGAATATATTCAGGAGCAACCAGGCGATCCAGTTACAGGGTTAGGAATTAACGGCGAGGGTGTGTTTAGGAGAGAGGGCAGGGAATAATTAATAGATCATTCTTGAGGCGTAAGTACGAAGGCTGTTATAGATGTCATTGCGATCCGTGAAGTAACCAGCCAGCAGTATGGGGTGCGGGTGTGGTTCACATTCCAAGGGCAGAATAACAACGAATATTTCGTACGCATCCCCTACAGAATGATGAGTACTGAAAATCTAGCCCGATATCTAGCTGACCGTCTGTTAAAGGCGTTCCAGTCTGGTGATAAGGCACTGTTTAACCAGTTCGATGTAGAGGTTCAAAGTATTGCGTAACCGCAGTAATGGAAACCTATTCGGTCCCCGTCATGCAGTAACACAACTTATTAAGTGATACGTGCATTATAATGGTCCAACCCGTTACAACAGGACATGACATACACGGTAAAAGCAGTATTCGGTTGTGGTATACAGACGCCATGCGGGGAGCGGGTGGCCTCCCGGGCCCCCCCCGTCCTGTTCCCAAAACAAAACTCTCAATACCGGGACTCTGGTCTGGCACACCAATGTCCTGCCCGGTCGGTGTTAGCAACTTTGTGCCCCAATTGTACCCAGCAATTGAGCTAAGTGATTTTGACACACAGTTTGCGCCATTAAGGCTACATTAGGGGAAGGAAATCTGTCAGCTCAGGCTGCAGGCTGGGAAATATGAACAGACCTGACAGTGAGTCCTTGAACATGTTATGCGCGAGATTAGAAAAATATTTGAAATTGCGCGTGTATATTCGTTCTTTTGCTATACGTGTACATCGACCTCCTAGAGATAGGTTTTTAAACCGCAATGGAACCTGGAGTATGAAGTCTTACCTTTAATTATAGTATAGGTTAATGATTGACAAGTTAATAGGCCCATTACTACTACCGTTCCCCCCGAAAGATTACCATCAATACTCGCTAGTAGGCAGTAATACGATGCGACATTAATTACAGGTGCAATTCTCTCTGTAATCGTCTGCTATCAGCTTCACGGACAATAATACTAGGCATATTTTAAGGGTCAGTGAATGCACGGAATATTAAGGATGCAGCCCAAGTGGTTTAGACCTTACAGTGTCAAAGGGAAACCATGACGCGTAAGCAGTGCGACACTTTCCACAAGCGTGGCATGATTGTAACAGGGGAGCTTCTGACAAATGGTGAATTGTTTCTAATTCTTGCCATGAAAGATACGTATCTTGTGGCAAGGAAGACTTCAAGAGTGTGCGAGGCGGGTGTGGGGGGAGTGAATAAGTGGTAGAGTGACGAGGAGGAGAAAGGCACTATGTCAGACCAACATGACTTAGACTGAACATATCCCACGCTGCAGTGCTAATGAGCGGTGGAAAGTATGGTGGCATCACGAGAGGTAAGTCGATGTAAAGTGATATACTCATTGAAGAAACGATCAATGATGTCCACTGATGAAGGCATTGAAGATGGAAACGGAGTTCGAACAGACTTTTTATTAGAATCGAGATTGAAACTACAGGAACAATTAACAAGCGTATGATCAGTGGGTTAATAGTCAGTCGAGACTGATCAGAGACATGGCAAGACCTATACCTCTAGTAAGCATGTCTAGTGTGTTATGACGATGGTGGCGAGAGTAGAATCTCGGAAATGATGGTGGGCGGTAAGGTGTGGTATAAGCCAAGCGGGAATGAAGAGAGTGCGTTTTGAATCTGAATTTTTAGAACGCTGAAGGACGACGATCATGTGGCAGAGATGTGCCACTCTAGATGCTAGTTCATCCAGACGACTCCGGGTCGTGCTTCAAGTTCTCCCGGGTCGATTCACACAGGAGCTATAAGTAGTATCGCCAGCGGCACAACGGCAGCGAAGAGCTTTGATACACAGTTTCGTGTAGTAGCAAATACTGCTTGCCCGACCTGGAGCTGACAGACTAGCATCTCTCCAATCCTGGTGAAGACGAGAGGCACGCAAACATCGAATAAGCGCTAGAGCTGTGGCTATAGCGTCAACAATCTTTATTTCAAAGATACGTTTACTGTTCCTTGCCTTGTGCAGTTACAAGAAGAGTTACCTAAATGCATGGATCCTTGGAAAAGGTGAGGATGGTAAGGTAAAAGTGGGGTTCCTTGCCCTTTAACGAGAGTTCCTGAGTCGTGTCGGACACAGCCTGAATTAATAGGACCATGGAATCCCGGAAGAGCATCTGTGATTGAAGTAGAGCCGCATGAGGAGAAACGACGAAGGAGAAGTTTGAAAAATGGTTGATTGGATAACGTTTAGACATTAAAGAGTATGACATCAAAGCCGAATGTACCACTTACTGCGCGTCCAGGATGTGAACATTTTACGCCGTAGTTTTGAAAAGTTCAGTCAGGTATATTCGCCATGGAGGGAAGTTATAAAATTGAGAGTGTGTCTGATGAATGTGCGAAGGCACGATAGTGCGTCCCTTATGGATGTTTTGACGAATCGTTTGAAGTGATGGTTTGTATCGTGAGCCGCTGAGAAAGTCTTACGCTTCGCCCATGGATGGGCCGCGGCAGATGAAGGAAATTACTGCGTTCTCGAGGGGTTAAATGGTAACTTTATGGGGAAATGGTACACAGGGGGTCGAATGTAGTATCATGCCAGGAATGGAGGAGAGCGAAAATTCAAAATAAAGAACAGATTCCTCAAACCTGATGGGTATCTCGAAGTACCTGTTGAAGAATACGTCCCCATTAACGGCGACGCCTTCGTTACTCAAAAACATATTAACCGTTAATGAACAGATGATTTAAGGTGAATGATAGGAGGGGGCACCCAAGACCCGGCACCCCTATGAGAGAATTGTCTTTGCCCTCTTCACAGTGTGTGATAAATCGCTATGGACATTCGAAGCCATTGTGATATGCTTCTGATCAAGTATTTTTGGTGACGGTCCCTAGCTCTGACTGTTGTACACTGCGACCAATGCTATAGCAATAGAGAGCGATTATAGGAGAATGCAGGTTTGTTCGAGGTTGTGAGGTACGTGTTGGGGTTTGGTGAATGAATAGGATGAAGCCAGGACTGTGAAGCTTGCCATTCGGTGAACGGAAAAGTAATTGAGACCGATAACTGAAACTTAGGTGCGATGATGGTGACATAGCACACAGGCAATGGAATGGCAAAGAGAACGTTTTGATTGTGGGAGGACCTCTATTATGGCGGGCGCACTGAAGCCGTCGTGTGATTGACTGAATCGCGTCCACGGAAGGGGTGAACTCCCATACCCGCGTCGATATTCATCCGTTCTCTTTACCGGCCTATGTAAGCAAGAAACTAAATTCGTTTCTGCAGGGTTTACCCACGAAACTCACAGGACGTGAGTTTGCCTTCGGATTTAACGATTTCTGTCAAAGATGATTAATTCGAGAGTGACATAACACCGTACGATAACTATTGGCCTAGTCGAACGTAACGCACTACTGCTCTGACGGATCTTGGTGTTACATCACTCTGTTTCTTTGCCCGGGCGTTATTGAATGACTCGAGCTAGCACTATCTTCACACTGTCGTCGCACAGTAGTGAATCATAGTGTCTATGAAGGTAAAGTAGCCGCACACTGAATAACCAGCTAATGCTTAAGGGTTGTGCCTACTACGCAAGGTCCGAATTTAGATACTTGTCTTCTGACGTGATGGGGTGATAGATTATGGATCAAGAACTGTTTACGAAAGTCCTGGCATTCAAGAGTCTGTAATAGTATTGCAGCAAAAGATTATGTGGAAACTTCAGCGTGAAGTGGAAAAACTGAAGCGCTTCGGTCTTCCTGATGGGCGTGGCATCTCTAGCTCATCACCTGATCTTCCGGCCAGTTCTTGAGCGGATTATTCAAGAGAATTGCGAAGGCGTCATTTTAAATCCTCGATACACATCAGATCCTAACCCGCTGCCATTGCGCATTTAGCATCAGCTAAACTCCTTCCTGACTCTCTTTGGGGGGAACAGCTAGCCCAACGGGTGCCCTACGTAATGAGGATATCCTCTGCTCAAGCTACGAGCAAGTTTGGGAGCTGATGAATAGAGCCGACCTGGAGATACGTAATATCACTGTAGCGGGAGATCACCATATTGTAGAGGTGACGCATACCGACTACGTCAATCGGACGGCCTAAAGCCACAAATGTTTGGCTGTAGCTGCATCTCAACTTGACATGCTAATGCACAACGGTATGAATGTATGGACGTCTAGACTCTGGTTGGAAACAGAGGGTTCTCTCTAACATCGCGAGTATCTACCGACAGCTCGTGGTCTTCATAGCCCAGAGTTAAAAGAAAAAAGATTGTATGGTCCACCTACCTGGGGTAAGGTTGCCTCGGAAACTTACCGATGAGTTGAGGGGCCTAATGTACAAGGCTGACAGCATATCGTGGGTTGTAGGCAGGCGACCGAAGTCGCTATGTCCATTAAGCGCTTGAGGAAAGAGGAGATGGGACGGATGGGTGGTTTCAGTATATACTAAAATAGCAAAAGGATTAACAGGTCTGAATGAGGGAAATCGGAGAATATCATTAGCGTCGGCGGGGCATGATCAAAATAAGTACTGGAGTATAGATGGTTGAGAGAGTGTGAGAGAAGACTAAGGACCGGACTGGAGATTGGTCGTTGGAATGATGAGTAACGAGTGGTTTACAATCAGTATTAAAGACACCGCAGCAACAGCAAGAGCCATTTCAGCAGTTTGGATCGGAACCTGCTGGGGGAGGCAACGCGTGCTGGAGAGTATTCGAGATGCAGCTGTGAACGACTTCGCATCTTACCTCACGTCTGTCACTGAACGACACACTACAAGGGAAGGGAGAGTCCCTTCGATGATGAGAGGATAGACAGAGATAGCAATAGTGAGGCCGGAGTTACGCTGCTGGGAATTCCCTCAAGCAGGTTCAGGCACACCTGAAACAAGCGCAACCTCATTCTCGGGAGTGCTCGAACCATCGCGCAAGGTTATCGAGGCGTGTTAGACTTCATGTAATATTAATATTCTTATATTACGTAGTAGATATAACTAGTATTATATTATATATATATTGATATTATATAAGTATAAAGTATATAGTATTAGTGATTATATATATATCATTGAACATATGTCTATATGTATATTATATATATATATGATTATATTATCACTTTTATGCAATGTGCATTTAATTGAAATTAATTATTTCATTCAGATGTCTGCACTTAAATAAAAATGTATTCTGCATGACTAGCTCATAATATTAGTATATGAGAATGAGTATGTATCGATATATAATATATATATATAATATTATATGTATATATATATATTAAGATAGTATATATGATATAATATTATAATTACATTTTCATGCAATACATTTAATTAAATTATTATTATTATTTTATGTCCATGTCGCCATTTAAATAAAAATTATTTCAATACTACTCTTTCAAACTTCCGTCAGGTGCTTACTTTAAAGTTTAAAATAAACTATTCCTCTAATTATAAGTGTTGACTTAGCCTGAAAAAACGTAAGACAGTAATCCTTGACATGATTCAATCTTTTAATATCATCATATTGAATAAATAGTAAGCATAATAAGGTGTGTGTGTGTGTGTGTGTTGTGTGTGTGTGTGATGTGTGTGTGTGTGTGTGGGTGTTTGCAATATTGCATTACTGCCTCGATGCATATATTGACTAAGCGACACTCTGGTCCATAAGAAATGGGAATCGAAGAAGAAGAACAGATGTTGAAAACACATTTCGGTACCTTTGATGATGTCAAACATAATAATAATAATATAATAGATAATGAATAATAAGAAATAATAATAATAATAATCGAATAAGTAATAATTAAAAATGCATAATAATAATAATGATATGATATGATGATAATTTAATGTTATTAGTATATAGTAGTAAGTCGAATATATATATAATATTATATAGTATATAGTATGATGATACTATAATATAGTATATGTATACTATTAGTTCTATAGTATAATATATATAATGTAGTAGATATGAGTTTTAATTTGTCAAGAAAACTAATCTTTCTTTCATAGCCCTGGCAAATTAATCTTATCGGTGCAGAAATATCGGAGGAACGTAATTAAACCCTTGACTGAAAGGGATGTAACTTTTAAGCCATTTTTTTAACCAGCAAAACCTCAATTAGACTATCCACCTTGAAACTCTCAGCACGTATGGGAATGAAAAATTTTTAATTCTTTATTTGTAATTTTATAAACACATTTTGAACTCAAATTTCTATATAAACATAATTTCAGATTAGGACTGGAAGGCCGCTTTTAGCGGACGGCAGAGTAAGTCGAGTTGATTACTGTATACCGGATAGGCTGTGACACTACCTGCTGTGGATGGAGTCAGCCGAAGGACAGATCGAGTTGCCTATACGCTGGGTCCAATTTTAGTATATAGGGCACAAGATGGGGGTGAACTAAGAGAGGGGGGAGTAAGGAGGAGTAAAACCCTCTCATCTCCCTCCATGACAATGCGAACGAAAGACGAAACGAGTATACCAAACCGGCGGTGGCGGCAGAGGCAGAGGCGGAGGCGGGAAAGCGGGACACGGTGCGCGAAGGCGGCGGGACCAAGTCGGAGGCGGGGAGAAAAACGGGCGCGCGCGGAAACCAAGTGTGTGTGTGTGTGCAGGGCAAGAGAGAGAGTAGATGATGTAGTCATGGCAACAGATAAAAGGGGGTAGGGGCAATGACAACAACTAAGAGGTAGGGGTAAAGAGAGTGAGTGGGGAGAAGAGAAAAAGGGGGGTAGGGGTAACGGGTGTATGTGTATGTGCGGTGTAATGAACATCTCGTGTAATGTTGTTGATGCCTGCGTCATCAACATACACTCGAAATGTGCGCAACGCTTACGGTGCGCACACATACGCAAAGATATAAAGGGGGGTAGGGTAAGGGTAATACATAATAATAATCAATATATAATTATAATCATACACGATCATAAAATTACTTACATTAAAAAATACAATCATATGTACGCCAGGCTAACGCGCGCTGGGCTCTCGTGCAACATTGCAAATGTTGCTACGCAACATTTGCAATGTGGCAAACTGCGCCTTTTCTGCAATGTGGCATCTCTCTATCTGCGTACTTATACTTACTGTAACGACTGATCCACATTATGCTCTGAGTACCGACATATGGTCGATGTTAAATCTCTGGGTAAAAACAGATGAGGAGGAGGTGAGTTTGAAATGGTTGAATTTCACAAGGTTGAGCATTTCTTTTATATATTATTTTTTAATGGAATGAGCATGCAGTCAATATGTCTTTAACAATGTTTTAAATTTGTGTAAATTTAAGATAAAACTTGCTATTCTTCTTTTTATTTCCAAATTAACTTATCATGATTCAGATAAAAATAAATTAGAGTGGAATTATAATTTTCAAAAAGCGTGAAATGAGGAACTTTTTTTCTACTGAATCTAGTTTTTAAATATGTTTTGCACAATTTTGGAAATGAACTTAGCAAGCTCATTGCTTGAATGGAGTTTTGCCAACAAATTGCAGCCGCAAGGAAAAAAGTTTAAAAAACATTACAATATTGCTTGATTAAGAATGACTACTGATAGTATCTAAATGAAAAAAAATATTTGTTTTACTCTTTATTTAATTTCAATATTTAAATGACTCAAAATATTTGTCTTAGTTTTTACGCAAATTATTTATAGAAAGATTGCTTGATTTATCAAGTACAGTATGAGTGGTACTCGTCGTTACTAGTCCGATGTTTAAGTTTGCCATCGTCTAGTGGGAAAATCAATGCGTAAAGGAGCTAGAATTAAATTCCACATAGAGTAGGGAAATTCAAATGAAGAACGTGTCAGAGAGATCAACCAAACCTCACGAAACACCACACACCTGTCACCAGCACCTACACACAACACACACAAATATAGTATATGCACGCAGTGGTATATCCGGATTGTGAAGCTGTTTTTCGTGAGCTTGTTTCTCCAGGACCAGGTCTTTGCCCATTCGAGAAGAGACATCTATTAACTACTTCTCAGCTAGATAACAATAGGTATGTTGATTGTTGAATTTGGTTATTAGTTATGTACTTAATATTATAATTACTTTATTTTTTAATGGGAGTGCAGAGCTGGAACTTGTCAAGGAATGTAATTGGAAATTTAGTAAGACAATGTTAAGAAACTGGAGATGAAGCAAGAGCCAAACCTAATCCACTCTATTTCATCTATTTCTCTCCTTTTCTTCATTTCTCTTATTGAAACTATATCAATTCTCAATCTATGGCTTAACAATCCATTTTCCGATTTGATAGCTTTTTCTAGGGTTTTGCAATCAGTTTTTAAGTTAATCATAAGTAAACTATTCACATTAATTTCTTCCTATACCTTTTATAAATATATTTCGTTTTCGGCAGCCTCTCCCAAACTAAGAGCTTCAGCTTCTATTGTTGATTTTGCTTTTTGCAACCTTCAGTTTCCATAGCAATGGGCATTTCTTGTTCATAGCATCTTCAATGCTTTTCAAATAATTTATCTGTGAGTTGCCTTCTCTGACATTATTAAATGATGCTTCGGCATATACTTCTATCTGTAAATTCTCTCCTTTTATTCTGTTCAAGCAAATTTTAATCTCTTTCCCTTCCGTTTTCTTTACCGTTTTTTTTTTTAATTTCCTCATATCGCTTGTCATACCTTTTTTAAATTTTTTGCTAAAAAAAACTAACTTCCACTGATTGTTCAGGTCTTTTGTGTTGTGCTAATCAATTTAATCTACCCACCTTTGCTCTGTATTTTGTCATTTCTTCTGAATTCATTTCCCTTTCTTCTCTAAATCTTTTTATTTCAGGGCATTCTGTTTGCTTCACATATTGTATTTGATCAAGAATAACATATTTATGTCACTGCATATTATATATACTATATATATATTATATAATATAATATATATATATATATATATATATATATATATAATATATATTATATATATAATATATTCAGAGGCAACTTCTGGCACTGCTGCTACTCTAGTCAGCCAGATTAATATTATTTAGAAACTAATCTATTTTTTTGCAAATTTCATAATGTTACATATTTTTCTTTATTTTTTTGCTAAAGTTGGTCAAATAAAAGAATTATTACAGAGTTAGTAATTTAAAATTATGCAAATTGAAAGAAAAAGCGGCAGAATAGCCGCTACTTAAATAACGCTTTTAACACGTTAAAAAATAGGACTAACCCGTGCCCAAAGCAGTTGGGGATATCATATTAGTGAATTTAGAATTAAAAATTATTTTAAAATATTTGTTTATAAAAAAAAGTTAAATAAATTTGAAATTCGTGTTATTTAACCAATTAATATCCACTAAAGAAATGAAAATAATAAAATCTCTTAATCAAATACTTAAATATAAAAGAAAAATTAAAAAGTAGCTTGAAATATTATTAAAATTAAGTTTAGTCATAGGAATTAACCCATAAAAAACGGTTCCCCACAAAAACACATAATTTAAATGGACAAACTCAACTATTTAATATATATATATTATATATATTTATATATTATATATATGATATAATATATATATAATATATATATATATATATATATATATATAGAATATATATATATATATATATATACTATAAAATATATAGTAAGTAATATATATATATATATATAATAATATACATATATAGCTATATATTAGTATATATATCACATATCTTCTGTAGAGTATATATAAATATATATATTTTATATATATATATATATTCTAATAAATTAATCATAAGATATATATATAGATATAAATTATATATATATATATATATAGAGAGAGAAGAGAGAGAGGAGAGCACAGTAGTAAAAAAGTGGCTGGGAGTCGCCGAACTGAGTATATATATATATTATATATGATATTATATATATATATATATATATATATAATATATATATATATATATATATTATATAAATTATATATAATATATATATATATATATAATATATATTTATAATTATATATATAATTATATATATATATATATATATATATATATATATATATAGTATATATATATATATATAATATATAATATATAGTATAATATAATAATATATTATATATATGAGATATATATATATATATAATATATATATATATATATTTTATATATATATATATATATAATATATAATTAGATATATATATATATTATATATATCAGTATATTAATATTATATATAATATATAATATTATTATATTATTAATATATATATATATATCTCATTATTCATCATCATCATCATCATCATCATTCATCATCAATCATCATCATCTCATGATCATCATCATCATCATCATCATACACCCATTTCTCTACCCAAGACTGGGGTAAGGTGCGTGCAGTGTACCGGAAACAGAAAAATAGTAGAAGAAGATGACACAAAAGTCGAAAAGAAAGGCCCAGCCTTACCACCCCCTTGATATACCACTTAGTGAGAACTCGTTCGAGTACAGAAAACCACCCTAGAGTTTCAACGGGACGGATGGAACCCTCATGATGACATTCGTCAATGTGGTGTTCATTCTTTGGCCAAGTGGGCTACAACCATACCTCCTCACAAAACCCCGCCCTTCATTCCTATTATGCACTTTTCTCGCCACATGCCAAAACTCACATTTCCTCTCCTCCAGCATTGCGATTTTCTGGCTCAATCCACTTTTTCCTCGGTCTCCCAGCCGCTATTCCAACACACTCACCCTTATACATCCGCTTAACCAACCGACTATCATCATCCTTTCCCTTTCCACTGACAAAACCTCTCAACGTATCTTAAATTTATGTCTCTTTTACCCCATTCTCACACTAACAACTCTCTTAATACGTTCATTTCCTCATTTTTATCATTTCTTTTCACTGCCCTAACAACGGCCACTAAGGATTTCCATCTGAAACAAATTGTACTTTAATCTATACCGCTATTCCAGACCATACCCCCCACTACTATACATTAACTAGCAACATACCCTCATGTAAGACCCTAGCACACTCAGACTTAGTCCCTTTGCATTCCCCAACGATTTAATCTGCACCCAACCACCTTAGGCCATACACACTTCTACTACACTCTGCACCATTCCGCTCCCTTTCATTCAACATATATCCCTAAAATTTAAATTCAGACATTTCAGCATCTCACCATCTAACATAACTTCAAACCGAGACTGTCCTCACTCACAAACCTAACCTTACTCTTATTACGGTTACTTTTCAACCCTCCTGTTACACACCCAACCAAATCTTCTACCAATTCCTCTCAAACTTTCTTTCGATTCGCCACACAAAACCAAATCATCCTCGTATAATAGTAGAGAACCCTCCATTCTCTTCTATTTCCATCATTCTAACACATCCCTTGCCACCTCCATTTCTAATTCTTTTCTAAACTCATCCATATACCAGAATGGACGCAAGGAGACATAGCACATCCTGCCTCACTCCGGCTATTAAAATAAAACCAATCACTTTCGAACTCATGATGAGTAGTTTCTTACACACCGGTTTCACTAATCGTATAATTACTTTTGATATCATTTCAGAAGCTTACCACCAACACCATATCACAAACACCTGGCATAGAGCTTCTCTATTAATCATATTATACGCCTGTGGCAAACATAAATCCTAAAAACCAAGTTATTTTTCTCCCTCATTATCCATCATTTGATTTAATTGTGCAGATTGATTCACACGATCTCATCTGCACACTTCTAAACGCACCTTGTTCTTTCTCAAATTGTTCTTCTCAATCAGTTCTTCAGTCATTCGAAGCACCTTTCGACCAAAATACCGTATATATCTCCCTACACCACTCAATAAACTTATTATCCAATAATACTTGACGTTACCTTATCCCGCACGTTACCCTTATATAAGCAGGTACTAATATTGCTCTGACCTCATCTTCTCGAAAACTATACCCTCCATAAAGCTTTGTTATTACAACTTCCAAATCCAAGCAATCACCATCTCAAAGATAAAGTATATATAATATTATATATTATATATATTATATATATTAGATATAGTAATATAATATATATTATATATTAAATATATAATATATATATATATATATATATAATAATATGCTTTTTTTGTGCGGTGAATCTGAAAAGAGTTTGAGAAATTGGTGAAAAGATGGCAGGGTGTGAAAATGAGGGTTTGAAAAGTATAGCGTAGATAAGAGTAGGTTATGGTTGTGGTTGTGAGACAGTCCTCGGTGTGAGCTATGCTAGTTAGAGCAGCTAGAACAGTGCGAGTTTAATATTTAGGATTATATATGTGGACAAAAAAGGAACGGATGATGGCCGAGTATGTAGGTAGGAAAGTTGTGAACTTTCAGAATGTGGCTGTACAATTTAACGCTTGAGTGAGATGTTATAGAACTAATCTGTGAGTTGCTAGGGTCATTACGTGAGGGTGTAATGGCTTGCCTGTGTGAGTAATGTATTAGTAGTGAGGACTTATGTCTGGAATAAGGAAGTATATAATCTAAAGTACAATGTGTTAGTTGGACCTTAGGGGTGCGTTAGGTGTTAGAAGAATTGATAAAATGTAGTAATGAGACGATATACAGTTGTATGGGTGTGATAAAAGGGATAAAATGAGAGAATAAATGAAAGTACTTAAAATGGTTTGGTCATGTGGAAAGATGGATGATATACAGTTGGTTAAGCGATGTATAGTGGTTGTGTTTGAAATCGACTGGCTGGGAGACCGAAGAAAAAGTGGATTGATCGAGTCAGTAAAGGGAGCAGTGAAATGGGTTTGGCAGGGCGAGAATAAATGTGCATAAATAAGAGTGAATGGCAGGGTTTTGTGAGGTGTATGTTTGGGCCCACGGAGCAAGGATGAGCCCCACATGCGAGATGCCATAGTGAGGGGCACGCGCGTCCCGTGAAGCTTAGGGTGATTTTCGGACTGCGGCGATTCTCACTAATAGGTATAAAGGAAGTTAAGGCTGGGCTTTCTTTTCGAACTTGTGTCATATTCTCTCTAAGAAATCTCGTTTCCGGTGCATGTACGCACCTTGGGGAAAAAAGGGTGTTGATGATATATATATATATAAATATATATATATATTATATATAATAGATATATAGTAATATATATTATATTAGTATATAGATATATAATATTATATATAATATATATATACTATTATATATATATAATGACATCTTTATATCATAAATGGATATTTATATAGAATACATATATAAGAAATAATTAATATACATACGTAGAAATATAAAAGAGAAGAAAATAAAGAATATTAGCAAGTTAAAAATGCCAAAATTACTTGACAGTATCAAAGACAAGTACAAGTCACAAAGGCTCAAGTACAAGAGAAGTACAACTGTTTTTAGAAATTGCAAGTACAAGTACAAGTACAATACTAAAAAAAATTGGGTTCAAGTACAATACTTGTACTTGACCCAGCCCTGATATATATATATATATATATACTTATATATTATTAATATATATTATATATATATATTATTATATATATATATATTTATAATAATATATAGATATATACTATATATATAACTATATATTATAATAATATATATTATATATAATATATATTATATATTATTATATATATATAGATAAATAATATATATATATATATAATATTATGAGATATTATACATATAATATATACTATATTTATATATATAGATATTATATATATATATATTATAATATAGTATATATATATAATAGTATATATATATATAGATTTATATATAACTGTTTTAATGATGAAAATAGTAATGAAAGCGAAATGATTGGCATTGAAACACATAGTTGGTTATATATTACATTAATGAAGAGTAGCATAATGAATGTGTGTGGGTAATGGTGCAGAAGTAAAAAGGTGTTTTCGGAGATGAGGTTCATTAGCAAGAGAGAATGGATAGATGAGAAAGTTGAAGAAGTGGTAAATCTGCAGGCATAGATGAAATTACTGGTGAAATGATCAAGAAGGGGCGAGATGTATTGGAATTGGAAGTTGTGTAATAAAGCGGTTTATGAAGGGTATAGTTCCGAGATTGGAGGAGGACAGTAATGGGTACACTTATATAAGATTAAGGGGGATAAGGGTAACTGTAAGAAATATAGGGGAATTAGTTTTATTGAGTGTTGTACAGTATATGCTGGTATTTTAGTCGAAAGAGTGCGTCGAGTGACTGAGGACTGAATTGGTTGAAGAACATAGGTTGCGTTATTAGTGGTTACGAGATGTCTGAATTCAAATCTTACATGAAATAAATGACTGAGAAATGAGGGAGAATAAAATAAATTGTATTTAGGTTTTATGGATTTGCAACAGCAATATTAGGATTAATAGGGAGTCTATGGCAGGTATTAGTAATATATGTGTTTAGTGTAGGCTTCGGATGGATCCAAATATGATATGCGTAGTGACAGCGTGTGTAAGAAAAATGGTGTCAAAAGTGATTTGTTTAATATTAATACGGTGAGGCGAGACGTGTTATGATCCCCTTGTCATCAATTTGTTATGGATGGGTTATGAAAATTAGAGATGGGGGTTGCAGGAGAATGGTGTTAGAATAATGGAGATGGGTGGAGGGTAGTGTCCTACCTGATTATATGCGGATGATTTTGTTTCTCGTGAGCGGTGAATCTGAAGAGAGTTTGGACTATGGTAGAGAATTGGCAAGGTTGTTGTTAAAGGCATGTGTTTGAAGTAAACGGTATGAAAAAAGAGTAAGGTTATAGTTGTAAGTGAGGACAGTCCGCGGTGTGACATTATGTTAGATGTGAGCAGCTGGAACAATGTCTGAGTTTAAATATTTAGGATATATGTTGGATGAAAGGGAACGATATGCGATTGTAGTAGGAAAATTGTAGAATGCAGAAGGTGGCTGGTGCCAATTAAATCGTTGAGTGGACGTAAAGGGACTAAGTTCTTGAGTGCGCTAGGATTTTACATGAGGGTTTGTTGTTACCTGTGTTATGTATAGTAGGAGATTTGGTCCTGGATAAGAGGTCATAAGATCTACAGCTCAACGTAGTTCAGAATGACAATCTTAGGGGCGTGTTAGTTGATAAGAATTGATAAAATGATGAATGAACGTATTACAGATTATGTGTTGAAGAGAGGGTAAATGAGGAGATAAATAAAAGTACGCTGAGATGTTTGGTCATATGGAAAGGATGAATGACAGTCGATTGTGTTAACGGATGTAAGTGTGAGTGTGTTGGGAATTCGACCGGCTGGAGACCGAAGAAAAAATGTGGGATAGAGTCAGTGAACGGAAGTAAGGACAAGAGGAGTAAGTTGCAGAGCCGAGAATTAAAGGGCATAACTAGGAGTGAATGAGAGGGTTTTGTGAGGGTTATGGTTGTGGCCCACCTGGTCCAGGGAATGAATCCTACACTTGAATGCCATAGTGGGGTCCGTCGCGTCCCGTGAAGCTCTATGAGTGTGATTTTTGACTGCGACGAGGTTCTCACTAATAGATATAGATGGGGCCGGTTAAGCTGGGCTTTCTTTTCGAGTCTGGTCATATTTCTTCTACAGCTTTTCTTTTCCGATGCATGTCACGCACCTTACCCCATTCGGGAGGAAGAATTAAGATAATAATATATATATAATATACGTATATATATATATTAATATATATATAATATATATATATAGTACTATATTATATTATATATATGATATTTATAAATATATGAAATATGAATATATATTATATATATATAATATATATATAGAGTTGCTTAAGGAGAATATATTCGTATTGTTTGATATTTTATGATAACCAATTGAGTAAGTTGGCGTAAATCAATTTTTGTATTCGTGAGAGTAAACTTATGTATCAGATCTGTAGATCTTTTCTTTCAAACAAGGAAATGACGGATGCTGGTGTACAAACACTGAAAAACTGGACTCAAGAGACCTTTGATTATTTTACATACTATCGAGACGACGGTTAATTTGAAATGGGATTTTAATATTTATGTTATCTTGCTCAGTAGTTGTTGAAACAATTGCTAATCACGTTATAAGATGTACAGTTTTTTTTCTCAGTGGTTAAAGAAAGGGACTTAAGTGGATTATAGCTGAAATGAAAGATGTAATACAGATCAAATGCAAATATATTGATGAATTCTTTGAAATTATGAACAGTCTTCATCCCCGAACTCATTAAATTCTTCTTAAAGTAGAAATCCGTGATTACTGAGCCTCAAGTATTATCAACGTCACACGGTCACTGACTAGATCGCTATATTAGAAAAGATTTTCAAGTTATTTATAATGAAGAAATAAAAAAAAGCGAGAAGGAAATAAAATTATTAAAAAAAAATTAAAGAAATACCAAAACCAACAGAAGACCTAAGTAAAAAATAGGAAATTATCGAGAAGAAAATCCAATTTCTCAAGACTATATAGAAAAAACATGCTTTGCAGTGATGAGATGTAGGAAGAAAATCTGAAATAGAAAACAAATTTATAATTTTATCAATAAAAGTGTTTAGAGTCTCTGTTTTATCAAAAATACCAGATTCCTAGAATGTTTCCTGATTATAATTTGTTTAAGAGAAAGGGATCAAGATTAAGCTCACAATATATAGAGAATCAAACTGGTTTTTCCTGCATCATGAATATCGGACATTCAAATAAATGGTTAGGAAAAATTAAAAGGATTTTAGTTCAACTGTTAATTTCCTGGTTAAAAAGGTTAAAAATAAATTTAGATTTGTAATTGAATTATATAAAATTTAAGTCTTTTTTTAACTTGTTGATTTTGTAAGAAATTAACCCTAATTTTTTTATGAATTTTATCTGTGACTGTTAGCCTAACTGCTAAGCCAACTCTAATTTCGCTTCCTTGAAAAGGTTTCAGTTGTAGAGTAACAGTTTTAAAAAAAAAAAAAAAGAGAGTAATAATTGATATAGTAGAGAGTATACAAGTATACTAAATACTCGCCATAGTGACGTGACACAGAGTTAATAATCATTTTTTACTTTATCCAAAAATATATTAATAAAATACATACTCATAGAATATACAGTAGGGGGCTTGAGCGAATGAATATCTGATCCAGCCGAGCGGAGCCGGAACGCGTACCCTGTATTCGGACTGCATCTTACTAATATATATATATATATATATATATATACTATATAATATTATATATATATATATATATTATATATTATATATATTAATATATTATATATAATATAATAATATATATATTATATTATAATATAATATTATACTATATAATATATATATTAATATATATATTAATATATAGATAGTTGCTGTCCGATTTAACTTTATTACTATATTTATTTAATTTATTTTATTTATTTATATTTATTATTTGTTTATTATTTATTTATATTTTTTTAGTAGTTTTGAGGTGAATAAAGAAGCTTCCAGAATTTTCCTATAAATAAACATAATCAATATATATTTACTATTCAAATATTAATCATATGATGTTGATTCTATTATTCATATAGACACCTATTTTTGCATCTATATATATGTGAATAATAACTCACAGTATATTTAGTCTTACAATACACACACGAGTCAACAAGTTAAATTGTAACAGTATTTTGCGTAAGACCGTTATCAACAAGCGCTCCTGAGGCAGGGGCAAAAAAAACCCTTTTTTTTTTTTTTTCACTTTCAAGGTCCCTTATTCCAACACATATTTAAAGATGGGTCATAAAGGAACTCATAACAGCTAGCACACAGAGATAACGGAAGGAAAACATATAATAACAAATTATGCCTTCACCACATGTTTTACAGAAACTTTCCTACTTAAAACTTAAATAAAAGCTTATACTTACAAAACCTCTATACAAACTATACAAGAGCTTAATAATAACATAAAACGTATCAAATTCCTCGTTTTTCACAATTGATAAAATAATCATTACTATATCTTTCATCAATCGTATATCAACGAAAACTTTTTCTAGTTTTATAGAATAAATGTTTTAAAATAAACAAAAACTATGTGTTAGTAATTTTTTTTTGAGAGCTTTATTCTAAAATAAACTTTATACCCGTGACATTCTTAAATATGCAAAAAACAAAATCCATGACATGGAAGATGCTAAAGTAACCAATTGTTATGGAATTATAACTTCTTCTACATAATTTAACACCAATCATACACTACACAATAATTTTTGGCCTTAGAAGACACAATCATTGTAATGACAACAATGCAGGAAGCACTACCGACGGGTCAAGAGGCAAATAAGAATACAATTGGCACTAAAATCTCTAACCTAATATTACAGAATGAAATTACACACACACAAAAACAACCCAAGACATATCGTTAGACAGAAAAAATAACAAGGCCAACTGACTTTATAACCTTATAAAACCGAAGTGCAACACACCTTTTTTCTAACAATATTAATTTAATATATATAATATATATAATATATTATTATATTATACTATATTATATTTAATATATTATTAATTGTATATCACTTACACACATATATATATATATATATATATATTATACACATACTATAATAAAAATCTATAATCATATATATAAATTATAATTATATATATATATATTTACATCACTAAATGCAAATATTAGTGGGTCCTGTACATAAACTTAATATATATACACTAGCCCATATATACATACTATATATCACTATTACCCAAATATATAATCAATACTGAATATATATATATTATATAATAAATAATATATATATTACACTTACCATTAACGCACTTGCAGATTACCTAGGTATTGTATATTAATTATATATATATATATATTATATTATGATATATATATATATATCATATATGAGGCGGATGCTGGTGAGCGATAGTTAATATGGGCCTTGTTATCATTTATCCTGTTAAGTAAATATTATTAGTATGAAGTAATTATGCTAATCATACACTTCCCACTCGCTAGACATGACTAGCTCCCACTTTATAGGATATCTGAGAGTTATTTCCTTCATCAACCAAATGTATTGTCTAAATTTCAAGATTTAGTGGCTTTAATTATTTCGCTACTCTTTGTTCCATCAAGTTGTATATTGGTGATTCTTATATCCATATTATAATTTCTTAAACTCATCAAACACCTCGCATTTGTCTTGCGCCTTTCACTTTGTTTACTAACTACTCCTCATGCTTTCATTATACTCCATCATCTATTTATATTAATCATTATCACCTGACCTATCTTGGTTTAGCAGCACATATTCTTATCACAGGGCGCTATCACAATTTTGTCGTCCGCCTCATCCTCTCTCTTACACCTAATTAATTTCACGCGGTAATTTCTTTTTACTATTGCTATTTACTGAAACCAACTCTGTAACACATCACTTGCACAAACGTAGCCGTAGACAAAAACACCGTGCACAAAATTTCTCTTTATCTTCAACTAGTTAAATTTCTAATTTTACTTAAAAAAATAACTCCTCCTCATTTGTAATCTACGAACATTCTCATATTATTCATTACAAAAAGCTCCTAATTCCAATCCTCAAAATTCGAGAGTGAGTTGTCCATATATATCTCTTCTCTCAAGAGTATTATCGATTTCTTACCATATCTTTTTTCTTTCTCAAGATCCAGATTGCTTTTTTTATTGTCTTTCCTTTCCTGCCACCATATTTTATAATGCTTATACTCGTTGGCAGAGTTAATTTTCTATGACATCCTAAATTCTACTAGTATTCAATGTTACTAAAGCAAGTAAACCAGAAGATCTTTCTACTGTCATTTTGAGGTGATATTTACATATTAATTCCCTTCAATTATAAATTAAACAAAACCTTTGGTGCAAGACTTCGCTTTATTAGTATATCTCGTGTATCGCCAGTAAGGACGCTGCCTTTAGTATTACCACTCATACTACTCAGGACATACTACATACTCTTCAGAATAATAAAGCTAGTAATTTTTTCATTACCCTGGTATCATTGACTACATAAATTTTACTACATGATCACACTATATAAAAAAAATCATTTTTTACTCACACACCTATGGAAAATGCCACATAGTTCTCAAAGCTCGACATGACTAACATCTATTCAGACATATTTTGCCGGATGTCAACTCTAACTTTGCTCCTTCCTCTCTCCCTCTTCTAGATCTTCGACGACACAGCTCCCAACTACTTCTGCTTAAGTTGAAACATTCGCTCTAACCTTATTCTAACTCCCACTCTTGCCGTTCAGGAGACCATTTCTCCTTCTCACTTACCCGTTCACACCCTTATTTATGCATAAATAAGTACATTCTCGTATTATTCTAAGATGTTTTTCGCTTTCTCTCTCCTCCTCTCTCTCTCTCCTCTCTCTCTTCTCTCTCTCTCCTCTCTATCTCTCTCCTCCTTCTCATACTCTTTTCTCTCTCTATTCTCTCTTCTCTACTTCCCTCATCTTTGCTCTACGGCTAACACCTAAAGAAGTTCGCTTTTATTAATATGGTTACTGATTGATATTTCCTCCTGTATCCTTAACAACTTGTCATTTAGCTTGTTTCCTTCCTTGCTAAACTGTTGTCTACTTGACCTTTCTGCTATCTTCGACGACCCTTCCCCGTCTTCTAACTCGCCTCAAAGTTCATAAATACATGTCTCAGCAATCTAAAAATCGCTTCGTTTTTATTCCTAAAGTTTTTCAATCTATCCTCAATCAAGAAAGACTTTCGAGAAGCATCTTGATTCCTATTAGATAATTCGTACTCTCTTTACTGCCGTATCTACTGTTTATTCTATAAGAAATGTCCATAAATTTGATCTTCTTTGTCATGTTTCTCTCTGATTATTAGTCCTCTGCTATTCGGACTTAATTTTTTATCCTCTGTTTACTGCTGGTGACTTCTTTTGCTACCCGTCTTATGAACATGTTCTGAAATGTACAATCGATTGAGTGACTCTTAACTCGATACAATATAATTTTCTTTTTTTAACTTCTACTTCTTGCGAACGGATAATTGCTCATTTCTACTCTCTCTGATCTAACACTTCCAATCTCTCCGTCGTAAAATCAGCTCAATAGTAAGAGTAGTCATGCTTATGTTCATCCATAAATTCCTATGATTAAGTGAGCTGCTTCTCAGGCTTTATGGTGCCTATCGCGCTACTCTTTCTACTTTTCATTAATTGGACCTCTCTATAGATTATTGATCTCGCCAATCCACTCTACTCCTAATGTGCCCGATGTATACACCTCGTTGTGACTCTTCCCATTTTAGGAGTTAACCATATTACATCTGCTGTTTATTTCGCATCCAGGTATACTCATTGCTGGCCCTTTAGCAGCTTTAATCTTTGATCTTTTATCGCTGCTTTAACTCATGTTTTACTCTGCTTATTCATACTCAATTTGTATGGCATTATAATAATGCTAGTTTTCATTCCTTATCTTAGACAAACACAGATTTTTTTATCTATCTACTCGCATAATTTTTACCACCCTTTACCAACACTACCCTAATACATACGTCTCGAATAAACACAATACTCGAACAAATTCACACTACTGCATGCTTAAGTTATTCTGCTTCTATGATTTTTCGTGCTTAATTATAAAATCATATTTTTTCTTTCTAAGAGAGAATTGACTTCACATTTGTGTGCTTTTTGTTATCTCTTATTAATCGTGCGAATTTTCTGATGCGCCTTCAGGAACTTCTTCTCTAACTCCATCGTTCTAGATTCTCGCTGTTCGGTAAGGAGCTTTCTTCCGTCCTTTGTATAGAAGTATGCATCAATATATGGGATGGTTGCACAAAAATTGTTTCTCCCGTTCTCCTCTAATGATCTTTCTTCCTATACATGCTTCTCTCTCTAAATCCTTCATTTGATTGATCTATTTCGCTCATTAACCCTTGTGAGTATACCACATCATCTTCTTAAACTCTCATGTTCCTTTAATTACAATCTTACCTTATGCTAGTGATGAGCTTTCTTCCATATAGTCTCTTGTCATCTTTCTTCTATAAATTACCTTTTTATTATCTCATTCTGACTAGCTCTCGCTTACTGCTCAATTCTTTCATATGAACTTTCTATGGTGTTATACCTGTATATTGAGGTACTTTCTCTTATTTCATCTACTTTTCCTCAACCTTCTATCCTATGTACTTGCAAATCATTCAATCAAGCGTATTTTGGCATGTCGGGTTTGCATTTGCCCTTGACTCCTGTTCAACTCAGTTCCAATTCAGATTGTATGCCTCTCGATCCTGCGTCGTGTATTATTTTAGTTTTATTACATTATCATATATTATTATATTTATTATTATATAATTAATAATTTAATTATATAATTGACTTATTATATAGTTTAATTATATATATTTATAGTTAATTAGTAATTTATCATGTATTTATATATATATTTGATTTTATATTATATATATATATATATATATATTAAATACGGACTTAAAGGTCATGCTAATCTACCAGCTACTCCGTTTCGTCGAAGGACGAACGTAAATCAATTGAGAAAGAAGTTAAAGAGGCCTTTACGAAGTTCCATCACTCATCGTTGATTAATACTGAAGAAGAGGCCCAAAAGGCAGTCAAAGACGAGTCTTCATCCGTCTGAGATAGTAGAGCTTTGTACACACTAGAGGGTGTAATGGAGCGCGTTTGAAAATAAATGTAGATAAGAGTAAGTCAATGGAAGTAGGTAGTGAGGACACTCGTGTGAGTTATGTTAGATGGCTATCCGAAGCCTTTAATTATATTTAATCCAACTATAGCTTTAGATACAAAAACAAGGGACACGATAGGCAGAATGTATAGTGTAGCGTGTAACTGTACAGAAAAGTAATAGGCTGCAATCTAATCCATGCGGTATGCTCAGAACAACTGCTTAGTCACTTGCGGGTTTTTCTATGAACAGTAATGTTCATACACTGATGTTCGAAGCATTGTAGTGAAACTTATGTCTGGATAAGAGTATAGATCTAAGTCTATATTAGCTCAGTTATCGTATATTATTAAATAGCGTGTGATGTTTGTGTGTGTTTATAAAAAGAATTTATTAAAGTCAACGGGATAACGACATAACATTTATGAAAGTTGTGTGGTTTGTGAAAAAAAGACTGTAAATGCATCATTAATACAAACAAAGTGTATTAAAGGTATTTGAAATACAAACCAATGAGAAAATGGATAAAAGTCAGTAATTTTCTAATAGAGTTCGTGTCTTGTTAATAAAAAAACTTCGTGAGTTATATAATCAGAAATTCCGGATTATCTTAGTGTGAGACAGAAGAGACATAAATAAATGTAATTTCATAAAGGAGGTCTAGGAAGGAACTGTGGATTAATTGGCAATTATGGAAAAATGAACAGGTCTATATTTAGAAGTTGAATGAGAGTTTGAAGACGGGTATGGTTGTGCTCCAGGGGACGAACCTACATTGATCGAAGTACCGTATCGAAGTTCGATGAACTAGGTTGAATGTTTTCTGTTGCGACGAGTTTTTCACTTTAAATATATAAGAGAAACGGTAAAGGTGGTTTTCTTTTCACCTTTCGTACAGTTTTACACCCTTCATTCCGGTGTATCTACGCGAACCTCACCTCCATCTGAGGAAGGAGGAAGATTAATAACCTATATATTTTATCATATCGCTGAGGGCTAAAAATTATAGTATCGTATATACCTGCTGAGTGACCCGCGTGACTAATAAGGGCCTATATGTAGTGGATTAACGCGGAATAATTAATTTTCTGACTTATCATACGTGAGCGCACGCGTAGCGTGCCGGACGCAGCGGGATCGCTAACCATAAGCGGGTGCGGATATTTGCTGCTCTATTGCGGTGGTGTACTCAATATTACTGTACCCTGGTGGTTATAAGCTTATGAAAGGAAAACACTCTTGCCTACAATTCACAAGTAGAAAACATTTCCTTACCCTGCTTAAAGGATACTTACTCGATCTCCAGTCTATTTTCTGCCC
>JABUQX010067241.1:32500-35509 GCA_015478945.1 Trachelipus rathkii | reverse complement strand
AGGACAACTGAGCAAATTGATTTGATATGTATAAGTTGAATAAGAAGAATAATAAATAACATTAACACAAGACGAAGAAAAATTGATTAAACCTTTGGTTTCGGAAAACTAAATTAAACGAAATAGATTAACATTAATTTAAAAGGGAAGAAAACGACAAGAAAGCATTGCAAAACGAAGGAAAGCAGTGGGGAAACATGTTTAATATGGAAAAGTTGAAAAAAGATGATTTACAAATACCATTGAAGCAAGACAAAATAAAATTAGTAAAAGGATGCCTTTAACAAAGCGGAATAATATAAAGTACAAGAGCCATTGAGAAAGGAGAATATGAAAAGAAAATAAGAGTGAAAAGGGGAAAAAAAGGTAAATCCTTTCCTCAAAATTAAAAAAATCTCTGGTAAATATTGTTTAAAAACCACTTGAAAAATGAAGTAAAATGGTTGTATACTTTCACGTTGGATTTTATGTCTGACAAAAAAAAAAGGAACCTTCTATTTATATATAGATATATATATACTATATAATATAATATATATATATAATATTATTTATATATATATATATATATATATATATATATATATATATAATATATATTATATATATATATATATATATATTATATTATACATATATATATATATATATATAATAATATATATATATATATAATAATATTATATATATATATATATAATATATATCATAAATATAATTATATATATAATTATATATATATATTATATAAATATAATAGATATAATATATATATATATAATTACTATAATATATTTAATTTCGTTTATTATTATAATTTAATACTTTCTTTGAAGAAAATATTAAAGTTTATCTTAGTTTTGCATATATTGCTTTATAGTGAATTATTGGAAAAATGCAATTTTATTATTCCATGAAAAATATAATGTATTACAATGATTTTCTTCTTAGTTAGTTTCTTCTTATCATCATGTTTAGCAAAACATCAAGGAAGAAAAAAAGTTTATAAAAGCGCACACACCACACACACACCACACACCACACACAACACACCACCTACACCACACACACACACACACACACCACACACACCACACAACTCCCTAACACAAAAAACACACACATACACACCATATATATACAATGTGTTAGTAAAATATTTAATAAATGAATAATATAATAATATATATAAATAATTATATATATATATATATGATATATACGTATAATATATATAATAAATATATATATATATATATATAACTATGATATATATAATATATTAATTATATATATATATATATATAAATATAACAGAATATACATATATATATATACTTATATATATATTATATAGATATAAATAGATATATATATTATATATATATAATATATATATATATATATATATATATATATACTTATATATTATATTATAAATATATATTCAATATATATATATATAGGCGTGGTAAATTGTATGGGCCCCATGCTGAATGTGAAACCACAAACCTTAAACGTCAATTTTATTTACGGCATTTCATTTGACATTTTTTCATAAAATAGATTACTCAATTTGAACCATGGAAAGATATACAAGTTGGAGCAATCACGTGTGGTAAAGTTATTCAGGACTTATTATGAAATGGCGCCGCGTTTCAAATCAAAATGCGGCCATAGGTGCCACTTCGTGATTTTTTTGGTTCAAATTTGAAGGAAGTATGAACCATTTACACCCTATCCAATCGGAAAAAAAATCAGATGAAAAAAATTTGAGCCCAAAAACCGCAGTCAATGTAGGAGATTTAAAAAGACCAATGCATATTGCCTCGTACAGCTGCGTACTGACAGAAAATATTGCGTGCTGTTCGCGATAGTGTGGCTGAGAAGCCATCCACTTCAACTCGTCGTCGTGACGAGCCATCCACTTCAACTCGTCGACGTGCCCAACAATTGCACCTCTCACGCTCTCGTGGCATGAAACATATCGCATAAAGACTTGCATAAACGCTACAAGGTTGCAATGACTCAAGAACTAAAAGCCTCTTCTTTTCCATACAAAACCGTGTCAATGGCCAGGAATGGTGGCAGAAAATGGCAACAGTGAATTGATCAATTTTCGAAAGAAAAATGCATCTTCAGTGATGAGGCACATTTTCACCCTCGAGTTATCCAGGAAAGGCCAGAATTGCCGCAATTGGGCAAATGATAATCCAAGAGTGATTTGCGAAAAAAAAAATCAATGCACCCCACAAAGAGTGACTGTTTGGTGGGGTTTATGGGCTGGCGGCATCATCGGGCCGTATTTTTTCAAAATGTGTGGCCCGACCGATCCGGTCAGCAGTTACTGTGAATGGTCGAGTTCGGCTATTCGTTGAGGATGGATAACGAACTTTTATGCCACGGAATTGGAAAGTAGGATGTGGACCGAATGCTGGTTTCAACAGACGTATGCCACTCTGCCACACAACTCTAAACGCGACAAAGCCAATTGGACTCTTGCGCGACAAACTTCAATGGCCGTCGTATCTCACGTTGGGCAGGGGGGAGTGGCGATATCCAATTGGGCCACAAGATCATGTGCATGGTTGACACCTTGGGAGTCAATCTTGGGCGGTTATTTGGAAAGAAAAAGGGTGTACGTCGATAAGCCAGCCAACAATTCAAGAGAAGCTAAAGGATGAGATATTAGGGCACATTGATTTGAACGGCCATTAGAGCCTCAAATTATGCCCTCAGCCGTTCACTTCGAAGAAAATTTGACCACTTCGGTGGAGGGGCCGCCCCCGAGGTCACGGACCATTTGGCCGAATTTTGTTCCATACGATAATGAACCATACCATATTATTCATAATAAAAAAAAATGACAATAAATTTCTAAGTAATTGTGTTTTATTTCAAAATTAACATCGGCCGCTTAAAAATTTAAAACCACCCATATATTAATATATATATATATATATATTATATATAATATATAATAGTATATATATATATATATATATATAA